>JZKD02S2398598.1:1046525-1071526 GCA_000966675.3 Picea glauca
GGTGTTGATGGAGGTGAAGGAGGAATGTGAGGATGGTCCTCTTCCTCTTCACTTTTTCCTTTTGAAGAATTACCCAAAACTGGTCGCTTCTGTTCCAAATAATCTTCATACAAAATTGTCACCATCTCCGACATAGCATGGAATGTTTTCTGGAACTCTTTCTCTTCTTGAGAAATCCCTTCTTCCGATGCCATCTTCTCACGGTGAGAAGCTCTCTTTCTCAATCCAATTAATGGATTCTATGCAACAAGCTTGCCTTCACCACGTTGTATCTTTTTCCTGGTTAACATGTAACTAAAATCCAAACGTCAACGAGCTCTGATACCACTTGATCCGTAGGATCTTTTAAATGATTATGTTTGAGTTTTAATTTTGCATGCGTTAATTAACCATTTGAGAAACTTAGTGAAATAATGAGGAAAGAAGAAGAATTATAACAGCCATATACACATATGAAGATCTGAAATGAATAATAGACAGCAAACCATAAACACGCAGATTGATAACGAAGTTCGACACAACTTTTGCGTACGTCTCCGGGCCTTTTCTCTGTGGGGGAGGCTTCTTTATTTCTGTTCAAATGCTCGAAAGTACATTGCTGCAATGCCAAATGGATACAAGATTGATTTGTTCATGTTCTTCCAGATCTCTAAAACCCTACAAAGAAAATGGCACGCAAAACGGACATCCGGAGCTCTTAGAAATGGTCCGACAACGTCTCCTCCTCAAAAGCTTCTCTGCATCAAACTGACTTTGGCTTGACTTTTCTCCAGCATAACTCTGCTCTGGCTGACTTTCTATGGCCTCAAACAGGCATGGTTTATATAGCCTTGAAGTTGGTTGCTCAGCTCCAACTTCCTCCAAGAATCTGGCCTCCAAAAATGCCCAATATCCCCCAAAAATGGAGAGAATCTGCTAAAAATAGGTACAAAAATAACAAAAAAACCCAAAACTTTAATATAAAAACCCACTGCATAGAAATTTATGGGCGTAGCCCCCTTCATTGGCGCGCTCCTGGTCATATTGAATGGCCATGTGGCCACGCACCCATGCATGGCCCCCCTTCCTCTGCTCCGACCCTGGGTCCTGTGGCTTAGCGCATGGAATATCGGCCTAACTGTTGCGCCCGTTTGGTGGTTGGCCCTGGTCCCGTGGGACTTGCCCGGGATCTGGGGGCTAATCCTTATCTGCCCGTGCACATTGTATTGACTCCCGGTCATATTTTATGGTCGTGTGGTCATTTGGTTGTTGCGTCGAGGGCTGGGGCTAGGCCCTGACCCTTTCCCACCTCCATTTGATAACTTAAATGAATTCAAATACATTGTTTATCGTATGTGGTATAAGAACCAACGGGCGCCCGGGTGGTTAGCCCGGTCCCGCTAGTCCATTCCCCGGAGGCGAGGTCGCGGGTTCAACCCCGACGACATTACATAATTTTACCAAAACCACAAACCAATGACGGGGTGCCACATGGCAGCCCATGACTGGGCCACGTGGCACTGTAACCACCAACCAAAACACGACACGCGTCATACGCTGATTGGCCCACGTGCACGCCACATCAATTGCCGCGTCATCTGTCGTACTTCCACGTCGACTTGCTGCATCAGCCTGCCACGTCAGCTGCTGACGTCACCCATGCCACATGTCACCCTTCCAGTGGTGACACGTGTCACCTTGAAATTGGTCCAACTGTACCTCCGTATGCCCGAATCTGCCTGACACGTGTCACCTCCTGGTGCTGCCATGTGTTGTCATCCGAGGCATGCCATGTGTCATCTACTGAAGCTACTACGTCAGCTGTACGGACCGTACGGTCTACACAGTCAGCATGACATGTGGACTGTATGGACTGTACAGTCATCCCCTTTTTTACCTGTTTGACTTTTCAGACAGAACGCGATATCTTCTCCATACGAAGCCCATTTGATAAAGTAAATATACCACTGGAATCAGGAAGACGAGACAGACGCAATGACATAGGTTTCGTCACATTCTGAGCACTTTCATTTTGAGCATTTTTTAAGCCCTATCAGGCTTCTAGATCCGATTTCGGATCACTCTCTCCCTTAAATAGATCTTCATCGAAAATAAATTATTGTTTATCATCTTTGATGCATTTTTGGGGGATTGAGTCATCATTCCATCCATTTCACTTCCATGCACCCCTTTTGAGTAAAGAACAACTATAAAATGAACGCTAATTAAAAACTATCTAGAACATTTTCTTTTCTAGGATCCTCCACTAAGAGTAGACTAGGACTAGTACTTTGGATTAGGCTGTGAGCATAACTCTCCAAAGTTTCCAAAACAAACATTAGCATCCTGAGCTAGGGAGAGTCAAATCCAATTGTCGTATAAGTCTTCCTGGGATCCCCCTCTCACACAGGGGTTACACACGAGGTCGCACTCGGGAAAGTTACAGAGATTATCCCTCTGTGGTTTGACTGATTATAGTAGTCAGATCGTATTATGGGAATCGCTTAAAGGTATACCCACAATGTTGAATGGAAGCCTTTTAAGTTGATTTCGGGCTAGATACCCTGCCCATACGTTCGGACTGTACTGTCAACTGTACCCGCCCAGGGGCTGATTGAGAATTGGTAACCTTAGTGGCCAAAATATTTAGGGTCTTACACAAGGTGACAGTGAAGGGAAGTCTCACTGTACCTAGAGAAAACATTGGTCAAACTCACTCGGGCTCCTTGGAGGGTAAATCCACAATTACTATGTGGAAGCTTGCTCCAGGGTGAAAGTTCATTAAGCAGGTCGCCATTGTAACTGTTCCACCATATCCCCGCCCCTTCTTGACTTGATCACGCGACGTTGGATTTCATCACCAACTAGTATGATCATCGAGAGAAGGTCTTGTTTGCTTGGTTATGATTCCTAGATTCTATTAGCGTATGCTGCTTCTTTTCGATAGTTGGCCATAGATTTTTTCCGCCGACTCTTTTTCGCCAACATCAACCCTCCACGTTGTTCGCGGAGGCTACAGGGACTTCCTCCAGAAGATATGGAAGATAATACCCCTTTACCCCCTCATTCTATGGAAGAATCTCCTCAACAGAGCGAGGTTCACGACACTATAACCTCCCAAGAAGAAGTTCCCACCCCTTTAGAGAATTTTCGAATTGTTTTAGAGTCTCCGGAGGCTTTCTGCATTCTGGAGGGATATGAGCGACGTGTTCTCCAACTGAATTCAGTTGGTGAATTTGTCGTCATCAATCCTTCTGACATTCCGACTGGGCCTCATTCAAACCCTTTAGTCGATGACCCCTTTTGGACCGCAGACATTGTTCGAAGTCCACCGCACATGGTGCAGGATCTTTATGGAATAGAAATAGGTGCTGCCGCACCTATCACCTACACCGTACCTTTAAACCATTTTACCGGTACTACCATTTTTTCAGCCACATCATTTGTTGGTCCGAACACATCGTCCATTGGCCCAAGGTCCATTTCTTCTCTCCAGACGACCCATCCTACAATGGTCCCTCACGTTCCGACTATTCCCGCTGGTAATGCGGTGGTTAGCCAAGCTGCAATTGGCACACCAATAACACCTAGACCTTCATCATCACTCCCTTTTGGGTATAGAGCACTGAATTCTTCCGCTATCACTACTACCCAAGTTATGTCGGAAAGTTTCATACCTATACAACAACCCGGAGGGACCGGTCTTGGTGACTTTAATCCGTTAAACAACATCGGTCAATCATTTACGTCTGGTTCTCAAATTCTGGGAACTCTACCTCAAGCTGGGGGGCACCCTCCCACCGGAGGACAACTTCCATTTGGAGGGCACCCTCATGCTGGGGGGCAACCTCAATCCGGAGCCTATCATCAACCGTATGGACAAAATGTGTCTACCACACCCAATCCGTGGAATATCCCTTTTCCAAGAAACCCACAGTTCTCGGGGGGACACAATCCTCAAGCTCCACAACAACCTCTTCCCCCTCAAGGGACTCATCTATATCCTCCTTATGGCCAAATGCCAAATCTGGCTTATAATCCTTAAAACCCATCCGGTTATCCTCCGCTCGCACATGTTTCTCAAAACACCTAAAATCCTGTGTACCCTGGTCAACACCAACCTTATACAAGAGGGCCCACTGGTTACAATTATCCGCATAACCTAGTGTATGGTCCTATTGGTGTTCCTATGCCACACCAGTATTACTTGCAGGTTAACCGACAACTACCTTTCCTAGCAACTCTGGACCTCCCAGACTTGTCTCGGTTAACGAATGATCCTATTTTTCGTTCTCCGGTTTGGCCAGCTATTCCAGCTAAATTTCCTTCTGATATTCCAAAATTCGAAAGAAAGTCCAGAGAAGACCCAAACAACCATGTGATGACTTTCCATCTGTGTTGTTCATCCAACTCCCTCATGGACGATTCTATACATTTGCGTCTTTTCCAACGAACGCTTACGGGTTCTGCAGCAAAATGGTATATTGAATTACCACGTGCTTCTTTTTAGGATTTCAACTCCCTTGCCATGTCCTTCCTCACACACTTCCAACTACCCATTCGATATGAGACGGGTACTAAACTATTGACCTCCCTTCGCCAGACAACCTCTGTACATATCTCTGATCATATTCATGAATGGAGACGATGACGGAGGTTAATCAAAGCGGTCATTCCTGACCAATTATTAGCGAAATGGTTCACCAAATCATTGTTACCCCAGATCGCTCATGATGTTTCCATGGGTGGTGTAGTCATCGAGGAAGAGGCTATTGCTCGAGCTCAGTACTTAGATTTGGTTTATTCACAATCTGGTACTCTGTACGAATTGATACCAAATGCTACCTGTGCCACTAATGACCCATCCAAACCATCGTCTGCCTCACACGCGGATGGAGTCATTGGTTCCGTCACAACCCAATCTACCTCCCAGTCGACCGGAACAACCCAGTGGTCCACTTCGACGTATTCTCCCAGTTCGACTGCACCCTCTTATATCCCCCCTCAAACTCAGGTCTCTGAGGTGAATACGGTCCAATCGACCCCTTCACAACAACCTGGGGGCAAGAAGAAAGCAAGGAGTAAACCAAATAAAAACAACAACAATGAACAACCAAAAAATCAACCTCAAACCCCTGCTGCCGGAAAACAACCACAACGGAAACCAAAATTCCCATGTCTCATTTGTGGTGATGATCACTACACTCGAGACTACCCACATTGCAATGAAGTGGCCAAGATCTTTAAGGGAAATTCACAACCCGCTGTGCTTACCCAGCCTTTTCCACAGCAGTAATCTCTGGTTGCTCAAACCCCCACTCCAGGGGGCAATTCCAACCAATCGCATGATGAGGCCTTGACAAGTGCCCACATTTACATGTTTAACGATATTAATATGACCACTCACACTGCGACATATGACACACCGATTAAACCTGATAAGCCGAAGACTACTAACGGTTCCTTACCAGACCCATTACCATCTTTAGTTAGTCCTCCGTCTGCTAGCCCTTCGTTCGAACCGCTCCAGATCGAGAAACCTTTGTCCGAATCCATCTTACGCCCTCCTAAGAGCACTATTCGGAAATCTACCTTTAATCCTAGTTCACGGGCTGCCCAAAACTACAACATTGTTGAAGATTTTGCTCAAGCACCGTGTGTTATGTCTTCCTTGGAAGTTCTAAAACACTGTCCCAACCAACGTAGAATGCTCTTAGCTGCCATCGACACTTTCGATCCTGAGTCATCTAATAACCTCACGTTTAATCTGGATGATCATCAACCTTGACTCTCCCACCAACTAGCTTTTTAGATCAGTGTTGTTGTTCACAATCAACAAATCCACCGAACTATCTTGGATGAGGGAGCCTCTACTTGTGTCATGTCTTTATCTTGTTGGAAAGTCTTAAAATTGCCTGCCCTTAAGAAATCCCCTACGATGTTACGCACTTTTGATGGGTGAGGTTTTCATCCTCATAGACTTTTACAATCCTTAGCCATTCAGTTGGGCGGAAAAACGGTTACTGTTGATGTCGAGGTGGTCGACGCCCTCCTCGATTACAACCTACTACTTGGAAGAAGTTGGTTCTATGCTATGACTGTCGTTGCCTCGTCGGTGTTTTGATGTGTACAATTCCCCCATCAAGGCAAAATTGTCACTATCGATCAAATAGATTTCTGTACACCCGATGCTCGTGCCCCTGTCACCAACAACATTCCTTTTTTGGAAGACCACAAAGTTACGTATGAAAGCATTGGTGTTGGCTTGTTGAAATATTCTAACCTTATGGGTACCTTCCCTACACCACTTCCACCCACCACACATCATATTGCCACTGTCAATATGATTTCGATTATGCCTTATCAATCCTTGGAATCATCTGACCCTTGGATTGTACCTAGTCCTATGGAATTCGATGTGCTCAGTGACACCATGCCACTTAGCCCAGCTGAGGCCGCATACGTGACTATTCAATATGCCTCTCCCTCCCTGGACAACCCTCATCTATTGGCACCTGATGCCTACTCAACGCCGTCATGGTTGGATTCCCTATCATCTGCAATCGATTACATTTCCCAATTTTTTCCTTCTGACGAATCTATAATGGAAATGCTTAGTATTGACAATGTACCTTGGGATGATAACCATCATCGATCCTCTTTTCTTCCACCTCTGGAAGAAATCCACAAATACATACACTCTATCTTCCCTCCTGATGTTACCGATTCTTCGCAATCTCCCATCCTCACACAAGATACTCTTTCTGATGGGAATATGGGTAATATCTCTACTACGATTGTTATTGATATTTCGATCAAAGAAGGCATTGTGGAAAACATTAACCTCGGTGCTAATTGCACACCCGAAGAAGTGGTATCTTACACCGCTCTGTTTAAAGCATTATGTGACGTCTTCACTTGGAGCTACGAGGAAATGTCAGGGATCAACCCTTCGATCATCGTGCATGAAATCAAGACTTACCCTGGTGTGAAACCTGTTTGACAGAAACTCCGCCCGGTTCATTCCAAGAAAATCGCAGCTATAAAGGCAGAAGTTGAGAAACTTTTAAAATCTGGCTTTATCTATCCCATCCCTTTGACAGAATGGGTCTCCAACCTTGTTTCRGTTGCCAAAAAACAAGGGACCATCCGTGTYTGTGTTGACTATCGGGATCTCGATAAGGCTTGTCCAAAGGAAAACTACCCTACACCCTTCATCGACCAGATCATTGATAATTGCGCTGGGAGCGTAATCTTCTCCTTCATGGATGGTTTTTTCGGGTATAACCAGATTGAAATTTTACCTGCTGAACAACATAAGACAGCCTTTATCTACCCATGGGGAACTTTCACCTATCGAAAGCGACCTTTTGGTCTCAAAAATGCTGGTGCTACTTTCCAGCAGGCCATGTCGTATGCTTTCCACGATATCAAGCATATTGCAGAACCTTACCTCGACGACTTACCTTCCCACTCATCCAATCGATCAGATCATGTTGATCACTTACGGGCTATTTTTCTTCGATGTCGGTTTTACCGCATCTGCTTGAACCCACATAAGTGTATTTTTGTTGTCGAATCCGGTTGAATCCTCAATTTGTTTGTCTCTAAATATGGGATTTGGGTGGATCCCTTAAAGATTAAGGCTATTCTGGACTTACCCCTACCTACTAATTTGACCCAACTCCAAAGTTTGCAAGGAAAAGCAAACTTCCTTCGCCGTTTCATTTGTAACTACACTGATATAACTAAAGGATTCATGCGGTTGTTGCAGAAAAACACCCCTTTCATCTGGGATGATATCGCTCAACGGTCATTTGATGCTCTCAAGCATGCCCTGATCCACGCACCTTTGTTGCACCCTCCAGAGTATACAAGGGACTACATCCTTTACTTAGCTGCCTCCACTTCCACTATTGCAATGGTGTTAGTTTAGGAGGACCCCAACGGTGAAGAACATGTGATCTATTACCTGAGCAAGAGTCTATCTGGACCCGAACTCCGATATTCGCATGTAGAGAAACTAGCTCTGGCAGTCGTTATCGTTGTCCAGATATTTTTCCATTACATTCTACTATGCACCACCACTGTGATTGCGGACTCAAACCCCATCTACCACGTCTTGACACGTCAAGTTCTGGGGGGGAAATACTCTAAATGGATCGTCATCCTTCAGGAATTCGATCTTGAATTTGCGAAGTCCAAAGCCAAAAAGTCCCTGGTGTTTGCAAAGCTTATCTGTGATCTCCCCCATGCTGATGAAGATATCGAACCTAGAGATTCTCTCCCCAACGAAACTTTTTTCCTCATCATCACCTCTGATCCTTGGTATGGAGATATCCTCCTTTATCTCCAAACCCAATGCTTTCAGCCTAACACTTCCCGTGAAGAGCGTCGACGTAGTCGCCACCATTCTCGTCGTTATCTTATCGTCGGTGACACCTTGTATCGCTATGGTATTGATACTATCCTTCGACGATGTTTGATTCATGCAGAGGCTGAACATGTTCTAAACGACTATCACCTTGGAGCCTATGGCGGTCACCTCTCTGGGATGGCCACAGCCCAAAAAATTCTACGTTCCGGCTATTTTTGGTCCTCGATTTTCAAAGATTGTATTGAGGCAGTCAAAAAATGCCCACCCTGCCAAGTTTTTACCAACAAGGCATGCACCCACCCTACTACGCTGCATCCTTTTATCGCCATCAGCCCCTTTGCCAAGTGGGGTATCGATTTCATGCAATGTAAGCCTACCTCATTCGGGCGGCACGGTTATATAATCGTCGCCATCGACTACTTTACAAAATGGGCTGAGGCTATGCCTACCTTTCTGAATGATGGTCGTACCGCAGCTCTTTTTATTTTTAACCACATCATAACTCGTTTTGGTGTACCACGCGCCATTGTCACCGATCACGGTTCACACTTTAAGAACCAGATGATGAGCGAATTACATGCCAAGTTGGGTTTTTGCCATGAAAACTCATCCCCATACTATCCTCAGGCCAACGGACAAGTTGAGGCCATCAACAAGGTCCTCAAAACCATGATTCAACGCATGGTAGGGGAAAATAAGACATCCTGGCATCTACAACTTTTCTCCGCTCTTTGGGCTTATCGTACTTCCGTGAAAACCGCAACTGGATTCACTCCTTTCCAGTTAGTGTATGGCATCGAAGTTATTTTACCAATCGAGTGTGATATTCCATCTCTAAAACTTAAAGTAGAACTCCTACCCCATACTTCTGTCGAGGAAGAACGTTTCTTATATCGGACCAAACTGGACGAAACACATCGTGATGCTGCTCTCGTTAACAAGGCACATCAGAAACAAATAAAAAATCAATACGACAAATCCGTCCATCCTCAGACTTTTGCAGAAGGAGACTTAGTCCTCATCTATGACCAGGCTCATGACAAACTAGGGACAGGTAAATTAGAACCTCTGTGGCATGGCCCTTACATTGTGAAACGTGTTCTACACAGAGGTGCCTACGAGTTAGTCAATTATGATGGAATTTCCCTGGGAGAGCCCCGGAATGGGCTTCACCTTAAAAATTACTATGCCTAGATCACCTAGCATGTGTACTTTGTACATTATTTTATTTTAGTTTGGTGTGTCTGTTTCTTTCGCGTGCTTGAGTCTTTACCTTTGCCACTCACAACTGTGCCTTGTGTTTTCATGCGCAAATGACGTCTTCCTTTCCTATCTTTGTCGGGTTTGCGGATGGTGCTAGTTGACACACTCGGAACATTGCTTCGACAACATGGGTCATTTACCAATTTGACGAGGTGGTGAGTTCAAGAGGTATTTTCTTAGGACTAGCGACTAATAACATGGCAGAATATCATGTTGTCATTGGAATTTTGACCCAAGCCTCCTCCCTAGGTATCTCTCGTATCATTGTTAACCTAGACTCCCAACTCGTGGTCTATCAACTCAACCGTATCTACGCTATTTGTAGTCCTATCCTACTATATCTCCACCTACAAGTTCATCGTCTTGAACGAATGTTTGATTACATCGAATACAGACATATTCCGAGAGAACTCAACAATGTTTCAGATTCGTTAGCTAATTACATCATGGATCGGTATCTCGCCCATAGATAAGGTTTCATGAAGGAAAATAAATTGTACATCACATGTAAATTAAAACACATCACATTAAAGGCATCATCATGTACAAATGTTTTGGCACTGTAAAAAATCGGAACTATATATATATACATAACGTGACTGAAAATGTTTTGATTACATCAAAAAAGTATTTAGAAGAGCAAAATGTTGGGTCTTTACACCCATACAACATCGTCTGACAAGTCATACAAAAAAATACAATCACCAGAGAGACTCTAATCTCCCTGCACTGCATTATGCTGAGAGTAACATATCACTGTGCGCACTACACGTCTCAGTAGAGAATTGACATTCTCTAGCACTCCCACAGTGTGCCTCTGTAGATGTAAAGGCACTTCTCTCCTCCATAGAGGAGGAATGCCCATCGTGAGGCCCTGAAGGTTTCTTTCAACCTCTCGGAGACCTATCACTGGTGCCCCCAGATCTGTTGCAACCGGAGCACCCCCACGACATCCTGGTATCGGTATCTCAGCCGAGCGCACTGCTCCCTTGTCTACATGTTGAAACAATACATCCATTAAAAAACTCTTCTACGTACCCAAAAAAAATATATACGTTAAAAACTTAAAAACAAAAAACTAGAGAAGGTGTTGCTTAGTCTCTCACCTGATGCATCCCAATCTTCCCTTGTGGGTAGAATCAAATCCATGCTCCCACAAAAGTCCACCTCGGCATACGAGAAGTCTTCTATCCAAAGATGCTGGCGTCTCAGCCAAGCGAAGAAGTCACCGGTGAAACGGAACTCTGACTCTGCCACTAGTCTCGAAGACAGACTAGTCCACCGTTCCATCCGTGGTTCCTCCACTGGCCGTACCACCAATGCAATCTGAGGCTACATCTGGGGGATGTGCTCTAAGAAGAATGAGACTAAGAACGAACCATATCCGAACTGTTTCTGCCCCATCCTACACCATGAAACCTGTTCCTTCACATTCTGAAGAAACCCTGCGCTCCAATTAAACAATGTTGGCTCCAAACATTGTATGCCATAAGCTACCTGTGATCTCAACGCCAGATGTGTGCTAGTGCTTCCTGTCACACTCGTGATGGCAAACAAAATGGACCGAAGGGGTAACTCTCTGATATCCTTGATGGGGATTCTACCCCCCACCAGTCTTGCTCCTGGGACACAATGACATGCCAGATACACACCCACTTGCTCAGGAAGCGCCCTCTGTCTGGAAAAATCTATAGGAAACCCTCTTTTCGAGAGGCCAGTCAAGAAATACACGTCTTCCAACTCGATGGTTAGAAGCTGTGTTCTGATCCGAAACCCTTGCTCTGCAACATCCCATACGCTGATTATGTACTCAAGTAGAAGGATTTCCTTCTTCATCTTCTGCAACTTGAAGAATTTTAGAAGGCCACAATCTCTCAACGTGGCCCGCATACGAGGACTCCGCAAAGAGGCCAAATAATTGAGCTCATGCTCCCGTTCCTTCCACTCAATCATGGTCG
This sequence comes from Picea glauca, assembly GCA_000966675.3. Lineage (NCBI taxonomy): Eukaryota > Viridiplantae > Streptophyta > Pinopsida > Pinales > Pinaceae > Picea > Picea glauca. The sequence goes on from JZKD02S2398598.1 coordinate 1,058,103, forward strand.
TTGTCGAAATCACCTACAAAAAAAAAAAAAAAATCATTATTCAATTTTTCGGCAATTTCTTAAGCAATTTAAAAACTTGAAATCTATCGCCCATACTATTCAAAAGGGACCACACCTTTTTTTTATCACTCAATAATCATCACTCCCTCTCTTTACCATTCAATAATCATCACGCAACAACAAAACGTTTTTTATTAAAATGATTTTCATAATGGCTGTGTGGGCATGTTTTTTGAGTTTATTATGGATTCTTTAACAAAAATGACCCATATACTTAAGTATCAAGGCGTTGGCATCTATGCTAACACCCTCTAAAACGTTTTTGCAAAAGAATGACTTTTTCCCATCGTTTTCAATAGAGGCCGATTTGATCTTTTTTGGAGTGACTTAGGGCTTCATTTTTTAATTTAAATATTGCTATGAAAATGAATATTGAACCATGTAATTGAAAGAAGGGGAGATGAAGATCTACCTAGTCCAAACGGCAAGAGAAACGGTCAACCGTAGCTCCGGTATCAAACGAAACAAGATCCACCTCCAAAATGAGAATATCCACTGCTACAAATCCTTATGCAAATGAAATGGTAAATGAAATTTTTTATTGTATTACTATTTATAAATTTCCATTTTTTATAAGGTATAGTTATTTGTGGGTTTCTTTGACAAAACAATGGCTTCACTAAACCTCTGGATTGCAGTTTTGACACTACAAGTTTCAAAGCAGTTATGATCGCTCATTTACCTTGTCACATCTACGAGCATAGTCTTAGTTCCTTCTCAAGCTCGAGAATATAAGAACGCACTGGGTAGAATTTTATCTCTTTTTCGGACCCGTATGGACACACAAAAAAGGAACCCCCTGGAGTCATCTTTAAACTCTTTTCAGACTCTCTAAATATGAAAAGATCGTCGAGTGATCTTGCTTCTTTCACACTCGTTAAAAGGTTTGAAAGGGCGTCTTTTGAGTGGTAGTTTATCTCTTTTTCGGCCTCCTGAGACTAACTGTATGAAAAAGGAACTGAGAGAGTTTTCTTTTAAGTGTTTTTCCAGACTCTATAATCATGAAAAACCTTCGAGTTTTCTATCTTTGGATTCGCTAAAATAAACATCGACAGACCCATGTGGGACCGAACCCTTACTTCTTCCAGTTTGTTAAACAAAGGAAGAGGAACTTACCAAAGGTGAGTTATATCGAGCATGTGTTACCCTCCTCAAGCTCGTTAAATTAAAAAAAAAAGAGGTACTCATCTATCTGGATGAGGGAAAATTTGAAAGAAGCAAGCCAAGCAGTCTCTTGAGAACATTACCAAGTAATTCTTAGAGTCACCCTTGAACACGGCACTTTGTCTTTTGCACGCATTATAATCTGCTGAACCTCTGCACTGAGCCAATCCTTTGAGTTTCTTTCACTCCTCTGGGTCACCTGACGTAAGTCACAAGAATCCACTTCATCGTCAAGTTTTGGTCCATGTCATGTTTCTGCTGTTGTGCCTCAGTGTTCAAGGGAAGTATCCGCCTCAAGAGTCAGCCATCACAAATATCTTCTCTCAATACCCGTATCAGTCCATGTTCATTTGATCTACCAATTACATCTCTATGTATGTTTCGTGTCATTGATGGGGGATACATCAAGGCCCTCCTTCGACAAGTCTATTCCTGTCGACTTCAACACATTATCCAGGAACTAGATTTAGAAACTAGTTAGTACTTTGGGACCTGCATGCCTCAATGGCAGGCCTCCTCACATCTGACAGCAGGTTTACACCATTGACCTCTGATCGGATGATTCCATGGATGTTCGACTCAAGCTCATCCATTCACATTCATTGGAATGTACTAGGGTACCTTGGGAATCATTGACATTAATGGTGGTCTCCCTCGCGCTTGTTAATGATTTACATCATAGACCGGTAATCAAGTAGTTTCTGCCATGTTCGACATCAGGACATCTATTCACATGGTTAGATTTGTACCACATAGGGATCGGTAAGAAGACCCTGGGTTGGATGGTCACTTTGATATGTACTTTGCCCAGGTTGCGAAAGAGTTTCTCTTGAACAATGACACATATATTGTTACATAGATCCACTTTGTATTGGTCGTGGCTATGTCTTGTCATCTCGTAGATCCACTGTGTATTCTTCGTGGCTACGATCAGTTCAGGTCATCAGAGTATAGATCCACACTGTATCCTCGGTGGCTATACCTTTTTGTCAATACAATTATGGATCCACAGTGTATTTTATGGCGCCATATCTTGCAAGTCTTGATCACCCAAGCATAGGTATGCCTGCCTTGGGTTTGGAACATGTCATAATATTTGTTGGATGTTTGTATGTAGCTTCTGTTAGGTTCTCCGAGTCTATACCCTTGCTTGAAAGTCTACAAAGCATTTCAGTTATCAGTTCTCATCTTCTAACTTCATACTTTGGGGGGAAATTTGTTACACATCAACATTACTCGCTTTGATAAGTGTCGCATGTTGCTCACAACTGTCGCATGTTTCTCACAACTATCGCAAGTGTCGCATGTTGTTCACAAGTGTCGCAAATGTCAAGCAAAGCATACTGCCATGATGCCGACACTAAGGAGACACTTAGAATACCTCAAACACTTGATTTGGAGGAAGAGGGATGGTTAACTGAAGTCAGGTATCTCTTGCCACCTGAAAGGATCTTTCAAACTAAGGTTTTGGGAGAGAGCGCTCCCCTATATCACCCTTAGGAGTGTTGGTGCTCCCCTATAAGGTGTTAGGGAGCATTATGACACCAAACTACCCCTCTGAAGGAGCGCTACAGATCTTTGGAGCGTTGGCGCCCCCCTAAAGCCTGTTAGGGAGCGCTATAGCACCCTGATGCCCCTTTTGAGGGAGCGCTATCTAATCTGGGCAATAGTTGATCTGTTGAGGAGAATAAGGGGAGGATATTTCAATCTTGGAAGGCAGTTGCATTCGAATTCCTAGTTCAACCATGATATTAAGAGAAGATCTCTGATCTAAGGAGGGAATTCCTCAACTTACCCTAAAGATACCTCAAGAGGTTAGGCCTCTCTAAACCTATATAAGCAAGCTCTCTCATGATGGAAAGGAGGAAGAATTGGAAGCATGAAACCTATGATCTCATAGGAAACATACAGTGAACTGGAGGAAATTAATCAATAAAGTTGTCGTCGTCCGGATCGTGGATCTTTTGAGAAAGGGTTAGACAAAGGGGACTTGACAAAGTTGTCGCATTCGCATCTACAGTTGTAAGCTACTTTTGTCATTGTTCTCATTAATATGACACACTTGGCCTGTTTCTTTCTAGTTTGAGTTTAATCTCACATGAACTTGTCTATGATAGATAGATCCATTTCAAGCTAATATCAATAGAGTAGGAAGTGGTTGTACTATTGTTTGTCCACAAGGGCTCATCGAGGAGAGAAAGATTGGAGCTCAACTTGGAGCATGCAGGGACAAACGCCGGTAGAAGGTACTTCTTTTCTCCTTCCTCCTCATGAATTAGTTTGTATAGATCTGAAAGGAAGTCAGTGTCCACGTTAAGCATCTTATGTCTTAAGAGTTAAGAGTCTAGCTCTCAAGAGGAGATCTACCTGTCCGCAGGGAGATTTTCCTTCAACACTTGTCAGCAATACGAGATAACTACCAAAAAATAATTTGAAATTTGAAAACGAAATTTTATAAATAAACTAGAATTTGAAATCTGAAAATTCAAATGTACAAATAAATAATAACTTGAAAACCCAAAAATTAATTTGATTATATTGATTCTCAGGTTTTCCAACTGGAGCTCAACTATGCTATGACATATTCCAGCATAGAGACCTTATAATTTCAAATAGCTTGAAGGTTGTGCATGAGTGTTAGTATGATCGGTGTTCCAAATTTGAAAACTTTGAATTATAAAAAGAGAATAATAAATTAACGTTCATTGCAATTTTTTTAGTGGGTTGTAAGGACCTTCATATTCAAGGTAGTGCTCACTGCGTTCACACAGGTGCTTGCCTATCTGTAGGTTGCCTCTAGATCTGGTGTTGTTTATTGTCAGAAGAAAGGAATTGAAATGTAGGATCAAAATTTAATATTTTAATAATGAAAGAATTGCTTTAGTCAGAGTTTTAAATAATTAGTTTATACCATACTGGAGAAGACAAAGAGGAGAGCAAGTTGCCCACATGTGATGGCATAATCTCTCTGAGAAAAAGAGCTCCTCTTGTCTCGGCAATTGAAAGTGAGAAAACTTGGGATGCTCTGGTACAGGATTGGTTGGATTCTCTTCAAAATAGGTTTAACGTGAATTGACAATAGAAATTTTAGAAACTCAGACTTTAAATTATTTATTAACTAATTGATGTGTTTAAGATGCTACTCTTATTGATGTTTAATGGATTGTTCTAAGAGTATTTAGTGGTTGTTGTTTAATGGATTGTTCTAAGAGTACTTAGTGGTTGTTGGATAGTATTGACACCTCAGTTGTGTTAAGTGAATGGATATGAAGAATTTTAGGTATCCATCTCAAATTCCATTCCTAATTATCACTACGTGGTCCACCTGATCCCTCTAATTCATTTATACAATAATTTGGTAAGGTGACATTTTTAATAAAAAAATGAAGGCAAATGGCCCAAATTTTATGGGGGCAATTAAAATTGAAACGTAGACAACAAAAGACCTCGGAAAAAGTGTAGTTGCCAAGCGTTGAAGACCAAAAGACCTCGGGAAGAGTATAATTGCCAAGCGTTAAATGCCAGCACCGCCACATGCACAAGGTCTATTAGTATCACTAACATCCCCATTTCCTGACCGCCGAATCGAAATCCACGACCATACATGAAAATTGGTAACGAAGAGAGACTGGTATTTAGTTTGAAACCCCAGAATGGGATTTGGTTTGAAATTGAGAATGGATTCCGGCCACCAAGGGATTAGGTGGGGATCATGGAGGTAAGAATTGTAGGGTATGGTACAGGGCTGACTGATCTGGTTCTTTATCGAAACAAAATCACTCGATAGATAGCTTAAACCGAGCTTTGGCCAAAGGTTTTTCTTCTAAGAGTGGATTAAATAGGGCTCCCAAATCTGACAGGAAACATATCAGAAACAAGTTCTCATAACTAACAAATGCAAGGTTCTCTCCCCCGCCAAAAATAGTTTATTTCTCATCAAGGTTATGTGCTCAAATAATAGGATGGGTCTCTTGTGGGTGAAATCTTTTCTCCTTATTCTTGTATCCTATTGATATAAAGGTCGTCCTTCCAAACGATGCCTATGCTCTTAAAATCCATTCATTTCAAAGTGCAAGGAATAAATGGTATCATCCGCAGCCCATGGTTATGAAAAAACAACCATTAGGGCGAATCTCTCACAAAGTGACAGGGTTCTATAGAAAGACCATCATACGCAACCGTACAACGACCGCAAGGGATGTATGCGCACCCACAACATTTGCAAACTGCTCCATTCCACCTTCAATTGAATTGATGATTAGTTTACCACAACCATCTAGTTCATTACTAAACTTATTTTCTGCCTATCGTTGGATGGAGGTAGAGCAATGCCTTGTATGCTTGTTGGGTGATTAACAACCAAGAACCTAAAACTCAGAGACTTGGTTGCCATTACATTTCCAGCTAGTTGTTTGTGTGCAGGTTACATCAGAGAAGAAGACATCTCACTAATCCTGATCATCCTGATCAGTGTTGCCAAGAATTTTACACTCAGAAGTTAGAACTACATCATTCCAGAACATAGTTCTTAGAGAACAAGGCAATTGAAGTGAAAGAACACCCATTTTCTACTTTAAAATGGGGATGGATGGGAAATTTGTAGCCTTTCTTTGGATCTTTGATCTCCCGAAGCAGAATGACGAGAAGAGCAAGATTCCCAAGGCTAACAAAACTATTGCTACTAATATCAAATATATGACTCCCTGGTCCACAAAGGTGTTAATTAAATTATTAAATTATTTCTTAGAATGCGCTCATAGTTCCACCCAAAATCTGATATTATATTTTAAGGAAAGAAATAATTACTTGGAGGGTGGTGTTGGATGGCGTTGGATGGCATCGGGAGGACTTGGGGATCGTAGTAGATTTTGATGTAGGCCGTTTGCAGGTTTTTTTATCAGGGCCACGACCGACGACAACAGTGTAAGGTTGTCTGCTACACGACCACTGCTTGCATCAACATAAAAATAAAAGGAAAACTATGTTAGAAATCCAAAAAAAACATGCAACATAAAAAATAAATGGAAGATTGTGTTAGAAATCCAAAAACAAAGAGTGCAGTTTGGATTACATGCAATTTCCATGACTGAGAAAACTATATCTCATCAAACAAAGATTCTATAGACATACTAAGTAACCACATACCTTAGTGTTGCAACACTGCACACTGTCACCAACGCTTCGACCAGGCAGGTACGCGGCGTGGGCCTATTCAAAACAATCTAAGCACCTGTTAGAGCAGGGTTGATTCGTCCGAAGTCAATTTCAACGGTAAAGAGTTGAATGGTAAATACGATAAAGCAGTCAAAGAGTTGTATGGTAAAGCAGGACGCGAAGTCAATTTCAACGGTAAATAGTTGTATGGTAAATACGATAAAGCAGTCAAAGAGTTGTATTATGATAAAGTAGGGAAAACATAAAGTAGCTGCCAAATAATTAATGTACCAGATCTAGGCATCTGCTAAATCAATACACCAAATGCACCAGATCAAGTCATCTGCCAAATAATCAATGCATCCAATCCCCTACATTTAAAAAAACATTTAAAAACTATACCATGCAGTGGGATCTCCTTATTAAACGCCCAAATGTTGCATAGAGAAAAACCCTACATTCAAAATGACATAAAAAATAGACCTATACAACCCGCAAAAATTAATAGTTTTTAAAACCCCTAACAAACCCCTACAAGATAATATTAAATTTTGTTTAAGTATTAATTTTTTAGTTAATAATTATATATATTTTTTCTCTCATATAGATTTTAATTATTAGTTTTTGATGTTGAATATTTAATAAAAAAAATTAGTTTTTATTTTGAATTTTTTTAGTTTATGTTCATCTTAAACTATATTATTATCATATTACAATTTAGAGTTTTATACGATTTTAAGTATTAGTTTTTTAGTTAATAATCATATATATTTTAATTATTAATTTTTTTATGGTGATTAAACTATATTATTATCATATTACAATTTAGAGTTTTATACGATTTTAAGTATTAGTTTTTTAGTTAATAATCATATATATTTTTTTCATATATATTTTAATTACTAATTTTTTGATGGTGAATATTTAATAAAAATTATAATTTTTTTTTTTTAATTTATGTTAATTCTAAAATTACAATCAAACTATATTATATATATATTTGTTTTACAAACAAATTGAAAGATTATGTATATGTGATCTAACATGTGCTATACATTTAACCTTGTTCATGAACCAAAAATTATACATCGTTTTCGAGAATCTTCTGAAGTGTTTTGGTCCTTAATTGACATTAAATGCTTATTGACATTACAGGAGCAGATTTGAGTAAGACATATGACTTGAGTTGTACACTTGATTTTATATCGTCCTCTTCATTATTCTCCAACTAATACATTTATCATCAATTCATTATTTTATTAAAAGGATAATGGCATGATATATATAAAATAATAATAATGTGTCGTGGGCCACTTTCATGGCTACCTACTACCAATATCCCAAATCTCAAAATATTTGATGGGATAGCTAGGTTTTCGAGAAATTGTACATGTGGGTTCCACTTATAATGCTGGACAGAAAAATAATATTGAGGTGGCATGAATTTTTTGCCATATTAACTTCAAGTTTGATACGAAATGGTGGAAAGTTGGCAGCGGCATGGGTTTTCATTATTCTCCAACTAACACATTTATCATCAATTCATTATTGTAATGAATACTTTGTTGATTTTGCATTTTAAAATAGCAGTGAATAAAGTTGATAATGTTTTCTATGTGATGGTAAGGTGCTTTCCACAATAAGACCTTTAAAAATTGATCCAATCATATTAAAGATAAATAAATTTAAATATCTAAACAAAATAATAAAATTTAAAATCTAAAGTTTAACTATAACAAATTGTTAATTTTTTGTTAGTAACCTCCATACTAATACATAGTCAACGAAAACTCATTGCTATAGTCCTGCCACCTTTAAAAATTGACCCAATCATATTAGAGATAAATAAATTTAAATATCTAAACAAAATAATAAAATCTAGAATCTAAAATTTAACTATAACAAATTGTTAATTTTTTGTTAATCAACTCCATACTAATACATAGTCAACAAAAACTCATTGCTATAATCCTACTTTGAAAGGAACTAATAACTTTGTCCTTCCTAAAATAATTATTTATATAAATCTATTATTCCATTATCAGATACATAACCATACAACTTTGATTAAAACCAAAATTAACATAATATCAACCACATAACATATGCTTATTATAGAATTTAAAACTTTAAAAGACTCCACATATATCCACTGAATAGTGGGACTTGTTCAATCATAATTTTCCTCGAGAACCGAGGAAACACCCTCCGGGAGGTCTTAAAAAAACAGACTTCCTTCAGGTACTTGGTATCCTTCCTTGAAAGTGAAATTAGATTTATTAATTAATATTTAATCTCATGGGAGACTCATAGGACCTTTGGAACCTTATGAAGAATTCAAAAAATATATATTTTTAGTTTTGATGTCATTTTATCTCAATGATGTTTTAACTTGCCATATACTCAATTTTTTTTTGATAATGTTCTAAAATATCTTTAATATAAGCAACTTTTTCGTTTAGTTTTGATGTCATTTTATCTCAATGATGTTTTAACTTGCCATATACTCAATTTTTTTTGATAATGTTCTAAAATATCTTTAATATAAGCAACTTTTTCGTTTTCTTGGTAGATTCAAGATGCAAGTTACTCAAATATTCATATATTACTTAGTTTTTTTAATGCATAGACATTCATCTTAATGTATATTTTTCCATCTCTCTATTTCAATGGCTAAGCGATGAGAACTAAGATTAATTTGATATATTGTATTTTATTTTTATGCATATAGATTTTCTCTTCTAAGTATTGTTGTTTTGTGTAAGTAATTACTAGGTTGATATCACGTTAATAGGATCTCATTTTCTCATAAAAAATTTGCCACAATTTTTCTATTACTTACTGAATAATGAATACATGTTTTGCCAAAATTTTATAGTCCTCAATCTCTTTTTTCTATCATAAGGTTTAACCACACACCTCACTTTTAGAGGTTGATTTCAAAGGTGGGGCTAAGTGCCTCAAATAAGTCCTTTATTTTTCCATTTCAAAATTTTATCAAATATTTGACTTTCACTAAGACATTATTTATCTATAATGATGAATTTCATTAATTCTCTAAATACCATACAAGGTAAAATCACGAATTTAAGTAACACTTTTGTGAGAATCAGGTCGCGAAAATTGTTAATGACACTTTTTCGACCAAAATTTAAATTTAATGGCACCCTCTAATGTCGTGCCATTTGGTGCAATCAGACAATTTTTTTTTTTTTGTTTTTTAAGTTTTCTTCCTTTAAAACTAACTTTCGACCGAAAAATATTAACTTTCGGCAGAAAACCTGTAACTATGACACTTTTCAGAAAAGTATGTGTTCACTTCAGCTTACTCCAACTTAAGAAGGAGCAAACCCCTTAAAATAATGTGAGTCTAGTTTTAGAACTAGTACCAACATTTGTAGAATTGAATCTACATTGATTTAATACAATTTGTATTCAATTTAATTGTTTTTTAGTAATTTTAGTTAATTTTATAAAAACATGTCTACATATTATTTTTAGATGACATAATGATCTGGTAAAATGAAAAATCAATATTTTTAATAATACACAGTAAAAACTTATGGAAAATTCATATTATAGAACCTTTCACTATCATCTTCAAAAGGATATTTTTAGATTTTAATTTTAAATAAAAATTAAGGAAAATACATGGAATTTAACTAAATGTGTTTTAAATCTGCAACTTTTTCAGATAGGTCAAATTAAAAAAATTGTAGTAATTATAATATCCATCTGTTGTCTTCAAAACAATAGTCATACTTTAATAGAGTATGTTTAGATTGTTGTAGTATATTTCATTTTTCATAAAAAAAAAGTTTAATAATGAGTAAATTGATGTCGATAAACATAACTCATTATCAATGCTTTCATTTTTAAGGAACATATTGTCAAACAATAGCTAAATTGACATATCAAATGTCAATAAAAAAAATTCAAAAAATAATCAATAGAAAGATAACAAAATTCATGACAAGTTTGTTTTTTACTATAAAGTGAAATTCTAAATAAAAAAAATTATTTTTGTTTACCGGAAGTTGAAAACTTCTGAAAATATATTTTATTTTCTCAAAAAACAAGGAAAATAGACACCCACATTCATGATTTTTCCCTACAACAAAAAAGCCCCTCCACATGCACACCACACATTTGCTTCTATCCAAGAGGTAATGAAGGGAGAGACAATAGTCATAGAACACATAAGGAATGACCATCATGGGTGACTTTTGTGGGTTTGTTATCTTTTGGTACGTGGAAATAGGGCATATTAGAGTCAATGTTGGGTTTCCTTTCTCTATAGTCACTCTTGATATAATTATTCTACAATTCATAAATTTGTTCTTCTAGTTATACATAATATCTTTGTTCTTATTTTTTTTGTAAATCAACAAGTGGGTTTATGATACACAAAATGTCTTTTGTGTGGTGGAAAGTTGGTCGAGTTCCCCATTGTGGCAAGTCCATTGGTGTTATCGAAATCTATAGTCAAGTCTTCAAATATAAAGATGGTAGATACCACTGGCTCAATAGAATTACTCTATCTATGAGCTAATTTTTCTACACATCATGTTGACAAAATCTTAAAACATGATACAATACGAATGTTCACAAATCCTTTTATCACTAATACTTATGCAACACAATTACTATGTGTGAAAGCAATAATTCATAGATCTTTGTCCTAGAAACTTTGATACATATTTCTTAAATGTATCATACAAATGTTCACAAATCCTTTCATCACTAATGCTTATGTAACACAATTACTATGTGTGACACAATTACTATGTGTGGAAGCAATAATTCATAGATCTTGAAATAAAAACTTTCATACATATTGCTTAAATCATATTTTTAGGATAATGATACTTACTTGCACACATTGATCATTTATAATTAGTCCATGTAGTTTGGTTTAAGTGAAGAGATGTAAATGTGAAACCATTTATAACATCATAATTGTTCTAGACAAGCTTTTAATTTCTATAACTACTTTGAATGAGCCCTCGAGTTCCTAAAACGTGGCTAGTGGACTTCAACAGATGTTTATATGAGTGATAACTCCATAATGAACCATTGAATGGATCATTAATTTTGAACAAACCAACCAACCATGTAATAAAAAGGATATGTATGATGTTGGTGCCTTCAATGACATGTTGGTCAATTTAATATCCAAAAGTATGTGTCATGTACAATTGATCATTGTTTGATTTCATTGATGTTGTAAAGAATCTTTCATCCATGGATTGACCATTTATTTGATTTCATTAAAATTGATACTATGAATATTTCATCTAATAACTCTCTATTCACTTAATGTACCAAGGTTGTGTTTAGACAAACAAGGTTGTGTTTAGACAAACTATTGTTTTCACATTTTCACTTAATTTACAATTTATGAATAACAAAACTATAATCTTTCTTTTATTGCTTTTTTTTCACTAATTCAAAAAACATTTTCACCTAGTTTACAATTTATGAATAACAAAACTATAATCTTTCTTTTATTGTTTTTTTTTTCACTAATTCAAAAATATTGATTTAACGTTTTTATCATTAACAAATATCAAAAATATTGATTTGACATTTTTATCATCAGCAAATCTAATGCTTAATGTTGATTTGACCTTTTTATCATGAGAAAATCTAATGCTTGTAAGGATTCCATAGAGTTGGAATGTATCATGAACTAAAATTTAAATAATTCTAGATATTCCTATTATAAAAGGTAAAATGTAAATCAAACTTCTAATTTAATCTTAGTAGTAAAATTATATGGAAAATATAAAATGTGAAGATTGTTTTATGTCTTGGTCTTAAAATTTAGTATTATAGTTGGCTAAGTTGTAGTTGAGTGTAAACATGTGGAGTTTATCATTCTTGGTTCACATTAGATTCCCAACAAAAATAAGGGAATCTTGGAACCCAATTTTTTTAGATATAAATAGATTTAGATAATGGGTTTTAGTATTATAGTTAGCTAAGTTGTAGTTTAGTGTAACAATGTGGGAGTTTATCAACCTTGGTTCACTTTAAATTCTCGACAAAAATAAGGGAATCCTAAGAGTGTTGGAACCTAATTTTAATAGATATAAATAGATTTAGGTAATAGGTTGGGAAGAAATAAATCCTAATGAATTGGTGGAAATAAATCCTTAACTACAACTTAAAAAACAAAGAGTGATATGATTTAAATAAAAGAAAAAAAAAATATTATAAAAATTGAAATATAAGTCAAATCACAATTTAATCTTTCTCATATAGTTATATGGAAAAGGAAAAGATAAAAGATGGATACCATATTTTATGTTGAGGTTTTGAAAAGATAAAAGGGTTGATATGCTCGAGAATAATGTAAATATCATATATTATATAGCTAAAAGGTTTAATCCATATTCTTTATTTTTTGGACTAGGATTGACTTAAGTATGGCATGGATTCTCACTACACTTTAGTCATATCCTTGTTTTAGGAGAGAGCTTTGTCATGTAGAAGTAACCATTTGGTTTGGTTACCTCAATTGATGGTGTTTCAAAAACCTTGTTACATACTCAAGGTTATGATATTTCATGACTTTTATGTGATTCAAAAGAGTATAATTTCGGATTTTTTTAGTTTTTTTTAAGCATTATTATTACTTTATATTTTTATTTTTGAAAATTTTTTTGGTTAGTTATAGTTAATATATTTTTTTTATTTTTTTTTTATTTTTTTTTTAATATATATTTAATTTTTTATTTATATTTTTGTAACAATAATTATTATATAAATTTTATTTGATTTTGTTTTTTTTTAAATAAATAAATAATTTTTTGTTATTTATTAATTTAAAATAATTGAAAATGAAATGAAAAGATGATGATGATAATAATTAATGTCCACTAAAACTGAATTATCTATTTAACTTTAAAAGAGTAAGTGATAATACAAATTCAATTTTTAATAACTTTTTTCCTTTTACAACAAGTATTTTAACTATCAAATTAGATAAATTATTATATGATTAATTCTTTGCTTTAACCAGTGGCCAGGCCCGGCAAATC
>JZKD02S2398598.1:1071536-1082030 GCA_000966675.3 Picea glauca
GTATAGTATGGCACCTCAGCTTCCATATTAGCCTTCCACGTCACTGTACAATCTGTCATGTGGTTGTACGGACTGCCACGTGGCACATTTTTACTGGTCCAGGAAATGACCCGAAAATGCCAAAAATGGGTGACATGTGGCAACCTCTGGTGCTGCCATGTCACCATGATGACGTCAACATGACATCTGTCTCCTCCTACGTGTTCCACGTATTTTGTATGGATGCTGATGTCAATAGTACAGATGTTGACTCATCCCCCTGCTCACTGGGTTAGGTTGAATAAACTTTGACCGCGAATATCTTTCGATCAGTAACCTTGTTTGACGATTCATTTGCGTTGTTGGAAATATTGCGATGTGATCTTCGCGGTGATGCCATTTTCACTGAGTTTTGAGGACTTTGAATTTTTTCCCTTTCTCTATCTATTGAGGCTATTTTGAGCTTCTTGAGTTGCTTCTGTGAGTTCTGAGTTGTCCTTAGTCTTCTCTGGATCCTTTTTGGATCACGCCTTCGCACTGAGAGTTTTTTGGACCACCAAAATCTTTCATTAATCAACATATAAGTGAGGGAAGAGTTCCCTCACCTTGTCCTTCTCAATCCACTTTGCTTTTCTTGGATGTGTGCCCTTCAAGCCTACTCAAAGATAATCAACACCACCCCTGCGTGAATTCCTCGTCCTTCTGTCCAGGATGATATCTTCCTTTAACTCATCCAAGTAATCAGGAGAAAACTCATCAACTGATGGTATTGAAACTTCCTCATCCTGATCCATGATCATGGGAGGCCCAAAAAGTTTCAAGTTCTCTACATTTACAACTGAGTAAATATGCATATAAGGTGGAAGATCTAGACGAAAAGCATCGGTACCACTTTTCTTCAAAATAGTGAAGGGTCCATAACGAATGGGCTTGATTTTGTTGCCTTCACCCTTCAATCTCTCCTTGCTGATGTGAAGCCATACCCAGTCTCCAACCTGGAACTGATGATCAAACCTGTGTTTGTCATGTCGAGCTTTATACTGTGATTGAATTTTCTCCAATTGTTCCCTGACTGCTTGGTGTACCCGCTGGATCCTCTGAATGAAATTGAAAGCTTTGTCTTCATTTCTTTATTCATTTGAATCAACATCTCTCCCATACATCAAGTCCAAATGAACTTTAGGTAGGTACCCGAAACATGTCTCAAAAGGCGAACACTGAATGGAGGAATGTAAGGCTCGGTTGTAAGCATGTTGTACATACGGTATCTGTTCATCCCATACTTTTGGATGCTTGATGCAGTAGCCTTGAAACAAAAGTATCATTGTCCTATTTACAACCTCTGTCTGTCGGTCGGTCCATGGATGGAAAGCAATGCTCCTCTTCAATTCAGTGTCCATCATTCTCCACAAGCTTGTCCAAAAATACCCAAGGAACCGAGTATCTCGATTCAAGATAATGGATGTGGGTAACCCAAAGTGAACCCAAACGTACTGAAAGAAGAGATTAACAGTCTACTCAACAGTGATCTACTTTTTACATGGCATTAAGATACATCTTGATGAACCTATCCACTACAACATACAAATAGTCATGACCTCTTTTCAACATTGGTAAACCCCCTACAAAATCCATGGAGATACTTTCCCATGGATGGGATGGAACAGGTAGTGGTGAAGATAGCCCCAATTTTCTATTAGTGGGATTACAAGTAGAACACATCACACGCCCCATTACATATTTAGTTACAATTTCTTTCATTTGAGGCCAATAACAAAACCTATGCAAATGAGCCATAGTTTTTCCTACCCCAAAATGACCAGACACAAGAGAAATGTGAGATTCTCGTATTACATGGACTCGTTCACTTATAGGAATACATAACTTTCCAAGATGGTCGACTAGTTTTCCCTGCAGACAATAGTTCTCTACTTGTGCACCATGGGTTAGCTTCTTATATACTTCTTTAAAATCTTCATCAATGGCATATTGTTCCACATATCTATTATGACATAAAGAAGCATTCTTCAAAATAATAGAAGCAACAATAGGAGGTCTAGAAAGCATATAAGCTACCTTGTTACTTGTACCCTTTTTGTACTTGATTACCAAGTGAAATTGTTGTAGGAAACCCATCCATATGTAATGTAGGGAGTGTTGTAATTTGGTTTGTGCTTGGAGACACTATAAGGGTTGGTGATCTGTATGTATGGTTTTTTCCTTCCCTAACAAGTAGTGCTTCCATTTCTTTACGCTTTGAACTAATGCATACAACTATTTATCATATGTAGGATAGTTAACAACAACTTGGTTAAAATTTTCAGAGTGGTAACAAATAGGCTTACGATATTGCATCAATACTACACCCATGGCGTATCCGTTGGCATTTGTCTCAATCTCGAAGGGTTGTTGAAGATTCGACAGTGCTAATACTGGTGTGATACTGATCTTTTCCTTCAAAGTGTCGAAATCTTTTTGTTGCTTTACTCCGCACTGGAAAGTGTTCTTCACACTGGTTAAGGCATGCAAAGGAGATTCTATAAAGGATAAGTTTGAAATGAACCTCCTCCAAAAATGGACTTTACCTAAGAAGCTCTGTATCTCGGTTACACTTTTGGGCTCAGACCAATTTACAATTACATCAATATTGGAAGGAACAATTTTTAATTGTCCTCCTCCTACAATATGACCTAAGTACACAAGTGCAGTCTTACCAAATTCACATTTGGAAAATTTTACATACAACTTTTCCCTTTCCAAAGTATCCAATACTTGCTTTACATGCCTCACATGTTCATCCGAAGTCCCGCTTAAGAATGTCGTCTAAATATACAGTCACAAAATCATCTAGAAATTGCCTGAATACATCATTCATCACACGCATGAAAGTTGTTGGAGCATTATAAAGCTCAAATGGAATAACTAACCACTCAAACAATCCATGTTTGGTTTTAAAGGCAGTCTTCCATGCATCTTGTTCTACAACCCTGATCTAATGGTATCGACTGCGCAAATCCAACTTAGTGAAATAAACAACATTCTTTAATTGATCAAGTAAATCATCTATACGAGGAAGATGGTATCGATTTTTCACCGTGATTTTATTTAAGGCCCAGTAATCGACCCACATTTTCCATGTGCCATCTTTCTTTGGCACCATCACGATCGAAGAACCACAAGGAGATGAGTTGGGCCTGATGACCTCTTGATCCAATCAACCTTGTACATGCTTCTTGATCTCTGTCATCTCTACAACTGACATATTGTACATGCCCACATTAGGAAGAGGAGAATCATGTTGAATATGTATTTCATGTTGGATTTCCCTCTTATGAGGTAATCCATCTGGTTCCTGGAAAATATCATCATACTTAGAAACAATATCAATTAATTCTTTCTTATGAGAATGATCACATCCTTGGAAAGCATCGGATGTTTCGACATCTTTCTCCCTTACAACCATGAGTACATATCTCTTATTAATGTTTATGAGTCTTTTCATTTGTCCTACACTAACAAGTGTTATGTTTACCCTCATGTTGTGAACTCTAACAATATATTCCACTCCCCCCTTAGTAAGGTGGTATTTGTTCTCATGACGAAATAAGACTTCTTTTCTATCATAAATATAAGGACTCCCCAACACCATGCCACATATATCAAGTGATACAACATCTAAATCTACTTCATCAATCAACTTTGAAGCAATAGCAAATCCGACCCTACATTGTTTGGTGACATTAAGTTTTTCTTTATCACATACCCAACCAAGAGGATAAGGCTTTGGATGTGGTTTCATTTCAAGACCCATCTTTTTGACAAGTGCTTCAGATATCGAGTTTACTTGGGAACCTAGATCAAATAATATATATATCTTAGTGTGTTTGGATACAACTCTTATATGAAATAACTCATTCCTCTTTCGTTCATCATCATGAGATTCATTATTGGAATTTGAATAAGCATGAAGGGAATCTTTACCTTGTACTCCAACCGTTGTGATATTTCCTTTGTCTCCAGAATCAGAACCAATATCTTGTTGCACTGTAGCAATGGTTTTTGTCTTCCCCTTTCCACCGAACTGTTTCGGTCTCTTCTTTGGATGTAGTTTCCAACAATGTTCATCATCGTGACCATTTTTCTTGCATTGAGTGCAAGATGGATTTCCTTCTTCTCTGTTTATTGTGGCGATCTTCTTGTCCTTCCTTTTAAATTTCTTAAATGACTTATGTGGGAGATTGGAAGGTTTCTTTGTGGGATCTTCTTGAACATGCTTTCCCTTGTTCTCAAGGTGAGTGGCTTGCACACAAACTTCATCAAGACTAGTGGGGTTAAATAATAGCAAAGTATGACGAATATAACTGTGAAGTGTGCCAACATACTTCATTAAAGTTTCATAAGAATCCAAAGGAATTTTTAATGCAAGAGCTTTCTTCCTAAATTCTTTTGTGAAACGTTGTACAGTTTGACCTTTACTTTGTCTTAAAGTTTGTCATTCCACCATTTCTTTATGTAAATAACCCAATGGATAAAATTGCTTCCTTATCATTGATTTAAATTTCGACCATGAGGAAAGAAGATTACCACACTTACTTTTGTCCTCAATTTTTCTCTCCCACCATACGAGAGTGGTGCCTTCCAACCGAAGAGAAGTCAGTTGCACTTTATCTTCCTCTTCATCAATACGTTGAACACAAAAATATACTTCAACCTATTAGATCCAATTATCTAGCTTTTCAGGATTAAGATCTCCATTAAACATAGGTAAATAAAATTTTACATCAAGCTTTAATAATGGTTTCTTAAAAGAGGCTTTATGGATAGAATGATGGGAATGATGAGAATGCTCAGAGGAAGAAGAACTAGAACTTGATGGTGAAGATGGAGGCTCAGGAGAGTCTCCTCTAGCCCCTTGATTTATCGAAGCATAATCACCAACTTGTGCTTCCTTTTTCTTCCCTCATTCTTCCTCTTCTCGTAGTCTCCATACATTCGTTCGACCATTTCTGACATGCGATAAAAGACCATATGAAATTTTTTCTCCTGTTCATCATGTTTGTCCTCTTCTACCATTTTCTTCCTTTGAGATGCATGACCAACTTCGGGATTGAAATTATTAAGATTTCCTTCACCCTGATTATGCTTGGCCCTAACAAGCATTCACACTCAACAATTCAAGTAAAAAATGACTGCTTTGATACCAACATGATCCAGGATATTTTCATCAAAGTGAATTATAAAGAATTGTATTAAATGAGCATAAAATAAAGTGCACCATTAAAGAAGGAAAAACTCAATAATGAAGAGACATAAGCATCAAATCTAAACACAAAAACTTGATAACGGAGTTCGTCCTTAGTGGACTACGTCTTTGGGTCATGCTCTCAAATGGGTAGGCCTTTTTATTAACTCAACAAAAGAATTTGGCAAAATACATAAGTATACCTCATTCTAGAATCAAGTTGTAGAAGCTTTACTCAGATCAGAAAACATACATCACCATTGAATTTGTGGCATTGAATTACCCAAAAATGACTGTCTCCATGCCTCAATTCGACTTTGGCACTCCTAGGCCTAAGATAAACTCTGTCTCGGTTTTTGTGTCCTGTAACCTGCAATTAATGTCAAAATATGCCTCGTAAATCATGTCGATCGTACCCTCGCGCGCCCTCCCTCAACACTGGGCAGATTCAAAATTTAAGTAATATTTCGGGCATTGTAAACAATGTAGGTCATTGGCCTAGTGGTTGGCAGAGCATTTGTTAAGGCGTAGATAAAGTGGGAGGTCCCGGGGTCGAGCCCGCGGGCCTCCCCTTTTGGGTTGTTGGTTGTAACTTATATATATATTAATACATGTTGGTTCTGCCAATCTTAGTAGAGGTTTGGATATGTCTGTTGGCGCCAGATTTGGCAGGGTTCCGTCGGATTTGGCGAACCTGCCAAACCTTTTATTTTTTTGGAATTTCGTTCTCGGGCTGTCATTGAGAATTTTCCCACTGCCACGTGGCAGCCAACCATTGGGCCACGTCAACCAACTGTACAGTCACCTACCACATTAGCGTATGGTTTGCCACCTCAGCTACCACATCATCCTTCCACGTCAGCCTACCACATCAGCCACCACGTCACCGTACGGTCTGCCACGTGGCTGTATAGACTGCCACATGGCACATTTTTACTGGTCCACGAAATGACCCAAAAATGACAAAAATGGGTGACACGTGGTAGCCTTTGGTGCCGCCATGTCACTATGCTGACGTCAACATGACACGTGTCGCCTCCTACGTGTTCCATGTATGTTGTACGGATGTTGACATCATCCGTACTGATGCTGACATCAGTAGTACAGATGTTGACGTCAGCAGTACAGATGCTGACTCATCCCCATGTTGACTGGGCTAGGTTGACCAAACTTTGACTGCGAATATCTTTTGATTCGTAACTCCATTTGACGATCTGTTTGCGTCGTTGGAAAGCTTGTGACACGCTCTTTGCGATGATGCCATTTTCACTGAGTTTTAAGGACTTTTAATTTTTTCCCTTTCTCTATCTACTGAGGCTATTCTGAGCTTCCTGAGTTGCTTCTGCGAGTTCTGAGATGTCCTTAGTCTTCTCTGGATCCTTTTTGGATCACTTTCCAAAGAACATAACATCATGGTAAACACCACATCAACACATTGAAACAAGCTTCACGTGATCTTGACTAAAAAGGGTTTTTCGTTTCTTCTCATGTCCATCTCGATCACTCCTCACCAAATACTTTTGTTGCTCTATAACACCAACAACACCCATTTTCACAAGTAATAGGGTATGATTAGATAATTCCAGGTGGAGCATCATAATATCCATTATAATATATGTCCATTGAAACCCATGTACCCTTAGATGTACCAAGCACCCAATCACAGATATGATAACACAGAGAACTAGCAACAAACAATGCACTAGAGAGCTTACATGCCTTGATAATTGCAGCACCACGTTGTTGTACAGTGGTGATAAATTCCCCATCCAACTAAGCATTATCTGCAACAAGATGTCTCACTGGTTTCTCTCTTGCTTTAGTTACAATCAATGATGGATTGAATAACACCAACACCGACGATATTGCCCCCGGACCCGATGGAAAATCTCATACCCTGATCACATGCCACCGCCATAATCAATTCAAAAAATATCTTCACACGGTCACGGGGCATCACCATCTTATTCAAGGATGATCAACACTTCAAGCTAATTGATAAGCCAAAGATTTCTAGGATCAAAATTTTCAATCGTATGGATCTCCTTCTCCGAGATTCTCCAGTACTAATCGCTCCACCTTGCTAGCTCTCATTCTTTACTTTATCATAGTTGAATGTCCAATTACCAACAAATCCCACACAAACATATTTATTATAGACAAGATCTGCCAATGCATCTAAATCCTCCAAGAGCTTCCTAATCTTGACCTTGTTTCACTGATCCATGCACTACTCTCATAGTTTGTAATCACTGGAGAAGTTGTAGAGTATGTTGGTGTGGCTATGGTTGGGCGTTTTAGACAACAATTGGCTCTGTGGGGGTGCATCCATAGACATATCCAACAACCTTTCGAATATGATGGACCTCGCATGCCATGAAGCATTCATGACGGGCGAGTGGTACATGCCGGGCCATAGGTCGAGAGGCTTCCAGAGGGATGACCCCATGTCTATCAGTGGAGACTCCTCGAATGGCGAGGTAAATGTGAAAATTACAGAGATAGTTTTATCTTGGGAAGGAAGGACGGAGTCAACAGGAGAAATGACAGTCCGACATGCTTTCTTCATGACTCTGGAGTTTGTACCCATAGTGGGATTCTCTGATATGCATGCATATTTGATTCTCATTGGTTTATTCAATGCGTTTGTACCCGTAGTGGGATTCTCTGATATGCCCACATATTTGATTCTCATTGGTTTATTCAATCGCTTGTTTTTAGGCTTGATACAACAATGAAGATGGTGGAAAACAAATAACTCACACTACTGCATACTTAGCCACGACCCACATTCAACCAATCTACTCTCACCTAATTCTCACAGGATTCTATTTCCCTAGGCCCTCCCATGAGATACCATGTTGATTTTTCTATATGAGATGATATTGTATATTCAATATATTATTATAATGAAGAGTGTTCCATATATAGAGAACATATGGTGACAATCCATGAAAGGATGCGTCCCTTGGATAATCAATAACTATTTATTATATATATTATTTAATAATCAATAATTATATTATTAATTATTAATATAGGAAAATGTCTTCGTGATGTTCTCCAAATATCAATAATCTAAAAGACAATTTTGAAAATAAACTCATCATAAAAGTTTTACACTAGGTGTAAGATTGCACCTTAAATTTATACCTTGATTATGGGAGTTAGTGAAATCAAGTTAATCCACAATTGTCAAAATTATAGTTACTAAGTTTGAATTTGAATTGGGATTCCAATTTTATATATTATAATTTGGAATTCATTTTTTTTTAAATATACACTAAACATATATGCTTTAATATCTATCAATTTGACTAATGTTAATGTTCATCCATTTTCGTATTTAAACAAGAGCTGCATGGCAGCTTAGTCCCTGCCAAGCATGTCTTTAGTGTCCATTATGTAAATGCATTATGGATTGTGTTCAAATAATGGACCCTACTTTTGATCTAAAGGCTATTGCTTTTGACCTTGTGTTCTTATTTCTTTATGGCTATTGCTTCCGATGAGGCCCCGCTATCAATGCTTCTCTTGTTGTTGAAACTGAAAATGATTATGGTTCAACGGAGAAAATTGGCTTTGGATCTGGATCAACAGAAACAAAAACTGGCACTGGAATTGGAATTGGTTCAAGGCAATCTACTTAGGGAAATGCATCTGCATTCATCTCTTTTTGTTCAGGTGCAACGAAAGAAACTGCATTTGGATATGCCTTTACTCATGCATCAATTGCCTCCACCCACCACCATATATAGTAGTAAATTGTAGGAGGAAATGATGTATTTGTCTTTTGTTTTGGCCATGAATCGAGTTTGTAATCTCTTCCTGGAACAGCCCAAAGTGCCTGTATGGATGTACACCCTAGTTGTTTGGCCACGTAACAACTAGTGTGGTAAAATGGTCGACAAAGTCCATGAGAATAGACGCACAGAGTACCCAAGGTTCCAAAGCACATTAATAAATGGATCCTACACATTTTCCCCAATACTCAATGAGAATAATATTAAAGACCAAATTAAATGCTCATCGACACCTCTGCAATAAGGGGTTCAAGTTATTCACCAATCATAATTAAAAAAAATGGTTTTAATTTAAAAATAAAAATAAAAAAATCAATATAACAATGTTTACATTTAGAAAATTATTTAAATTTATGGTCAAAGTGCTTAGTCAACTGCATATGAACGCGAACTCATCACTATAGTTGCCTTGGCAGGGACTGATAAAATAAAACAAGGAAAATTTTTATTTTTTCGATCTGGTTATACACTGTCCTTGAAAATGATACATTTTTTTTAGAAGTGAGGAGTCGATCTGATCAGGGGATCAAATTTTGCTCAAATTTCAAAGTGCTCAGAATGCAACGAAATTAGTGCCATTGCGTCCATCTCGTCTTCCTGATTCCAGCGATATATTTACTTTGTCAAACGGACTCCGTATGGAGAAGATATCGCGTTCTGTTCGTCAGGACAAACAGGCAAAAATTTTGGTGCTGACTGTACAGTCCGTACAGTCCATACGGTCTAACGTGGCAGGGTCGTACAGACCGTATGATGATGTGTCAGATGGTGACGTGGCAGATGTTGGTTGGTTGATAGTTGGCAAATCAAGAGATGACACATGTCCGTTTGGTGGAAAATGGTGTGAGGACATGTGGCCCAATCCGTGGGCGCCACGTGTCACTCATTGTTTGGTTTATATTGTTATGTAAAATTTATGGTGGAGTCTGTGGGGTTTGACCCTCGGACCTCCCACAACGCATAATGCCTTTGCACGACCGCCCGACCATTGGACCACGAGTTGGTTCTTGTTATATGTATATGTTTGAATATATTTAAGTTCATACATGTTTGTAATGGGCGAGGGGTCAGGCCGGGGCTTAGCCCCGGCCCATGGTCACATATTGTTTCATATGGCCAATATGTTTATGCGCACGGTTATAACGGTTGGCGCGCGGGGTTTGACATAGCCTGTGGTTCTTTGTTGTTAACCCATGTGACCCCGACCTGGAGCGCGGGTAGTTTTAAAACGACTTAACCACCTTTTTGTCATGCACGCGGTCCTATGCGCCATATGCCCAGGTGCCTAGGTGGTTAGGGGCTGGCGCACCTTAACCGTCCTACGGTTTGCACCGTTGGCGCGGTTGCGCCCGGTGCTGGGTTTTCACGCTTTAAATTGTGTGTGAGCCAGGTTCAAACAAGAAGGGTGTGTTTTGTAGATGCAGAGACAACAAGCTTGAAGAAGGAGACTTCTAGGAGGCCTAACTTCTT
>JZKD02S2398598.1:1092856-1112176 GCA_000966675.3 Picea glauca
GAGCAATTAATAATAATGATCCATTGGAAGCTGGACCAGGAGATGTAGCCCATAAGAGGGGTGAACTCCTTTATCAATTATTGTGTTTATGTGCTTATGTTCATTGATTATGCTACTGTCTATGTGTAATTTTCATAAGTAATCCTTTAATCTATGTGTTGCAAACTGATCCTTTTGTTGTAAACACATAACATTTACATTGCAAATAATTTCAAGTATTTCAAGTCTTCTTCATTTTTAGATCACGATCTGATAGATTGGGCTTATTGGGACAATCGGTCTCTTTGGGTTCCCGGGGTACCAGAACTCACTTTGCAACTTACTGATCCTATGCGCTCTTTAAAAAATTTGATGACCTCATGTATTAGCTCACGATTTGGGGACACGTCACATCGATAAAAAACCATGTAACACTGGAAGCAACTGCAGCTGAACGACGGGTGACGACTTCACATGATTCGATGCGATGCTTTGCGCTTATTCTTAGCTACATCCCCAATGGCACAAAAATCTACATCCACGAGTCGTCACCCCAGTGGTATGGCTCAGAGTTTGATGGACTGTGATTCTCAGTCCTCAAATGCATGCCTCTTTCTTCTGCGACTTTCCATGCTCCTATTTACTGGGCATTCAAGCCCTGATAAAAAAAGTATGTTCTTGGTTTGTTACTTAAGTCTTTTCAGTCAAGTTGCGGGGCAAATTTAGTTCTCTACAATTCTTTCGATGATCTGCACCTAAACCTCGAATTACAATTGAATGAGGTAAGCAATCCATCACTAATTCATAACTTATAATTATTTCTAATTAATGGTATTGCAGTAGTGAGACACAACTAATCACATGGACAACCAAATAATAACTTTGCAATTAATGTTCATGTCTAATCACTGACACAACCGAAAACCTCACTATAGCATGTGTAACAAGGGAAACAAAGCTGCTTATACTGCCTCCTATTAGTAATTGAAAGTAGTTAAGAGTTGTCTCATGATGTAATTGGATGTAGTTAAGAGTTGTCTTGTAGTGGCTATGGTTGACATCAAGATTTTCCACTTAGAGAACCGCTAATCCTTTCTTGATTTGTCATAAAGATTATTTTTTGCTTGTTCAATAGAGATCATAACATAAAACAATAATATGTTGTCCATATGCTACCATCCTCCATGATCTCAATAGGTCAATTTGGATGACATGAAATAAAGATCTTATGAAAATAGATCGAAATAAAGATCTTATGAAAATAGATCCAATGGTCTTGATAAAGACCAAATCCACACAAATCAACTAAACTACCTACCACGAACAATTGACATTAAATTATAATCACAACAAAAGCGAACTAGACTACCTACCACATAAAATTGACATTGAATTATAAACTCAACATAAAGTAATAAGCTTAAAGTCAAGCATAAAATCTAATTAAAATTATATATATATTCCATTTTTTTTTATATTACAAATTCGTTAATGAATTAATCTCTATTATCACTATTATCGTCATATAAATAAAATCTAATTAAAAAAATATATATTTTCCATTTTTTTTATATTACAAGTTCGTTAGTGAATAATCTAATTAAAAATATGTATATTTTCCATTTTTTTTATATTACAAATTCGTTAGTGAATTAATCTCACTGTTATCGTCATAAAAATTATAGATGTTGATATTTAAACTTTATAATTGATTAAGATTTATTATTATTTATATTATTGCATATTTTTTTTTATATTTAATCGTTTTAATATTACATAGATGGTTTTTGCTATGCAACTTTTAGTAGTCTCCCTTTATGTTTAATGGACAATTATGCATTCCACGTGCAAAACATCTTTGTCATGTCACTTTGTATGAATATTATATTGAATATTGTTTTATTTAGATTTTAGTATGGATCATGTAATGTTGTAGTCGAAGAAGGTTAAACCAAATCTCCTGCCGAAGACAGATACCAAAACCAAGTAATTTAATTTAGTGGTCCAGTTATTAGTTTGAAGAGAAAACCTAAGACGAGATTTCACACACTTTAAGGGGCATCTGCAGTGGCTGCGGTAGTCGGTGGCATACCAAATCAATTTTTGCAGCGGTCATCCGTATTAAATGTTTCATTTATTTAAATTCTCGAATAAAGTGAAGGCTACAATAATGCTTTCAACTTACGAACCAATCCACTATTAAAAAAATAATGTTTTCAACTTTCGAACCAATCAACTATTAAAAAAATAATGCTTTCAACTTACGAACGAATCAGCTATTAAAAAAATAGTTTATTTTATATATTAAAAAATATAAAATTATAGTTCTTAAGTATAAGATTAAGTTTTTTAATTTTTTTTAAGTCAATCTAAATTAATATGGCAGTCAAATAAAAACTAAAGCTATATAATGCATAATACTATAAATTTATATTCAAATTTAATAAAAATATATTAACTAGATATAAAATTTAAAAAAAAAAAATACAAAATTTTAAAATCAAAGTAAATTAATAGTAAATCAACGCTTTAGCGGTTGCTAGAAAACTATGGTCTAAAACTTAAAAAAAAATACAAAATTTTAAAATCAAAATAAATTAATAGTAAGTCAACGCTTTAGCGATTGCTAGAGTCCCTCCGGCCGGGACTAATAACTCTCATTAACTCTGGACAATCTAATCTAACCATGGTGAAAAAGCAGTGCCGCTTTATCTCTCAAAAACCCTCTTCTTTTCTCAGCAACCAATCATGACGTTCCAATGTATCCAATTTAATTAACAATTTTTCATTTTTTCCTCGATTCGAGTGAGTTTGGTAACTATGGTCAAAACCATTGCATCAAGGGTTGAGATATACCTTGTGTAAGCTATATCTTATAACTAAGAAATATGTCTCTTTGATCTTGGGCTTGGATGAGGTAGGAGGGAAAGAGCTATGAAGCATTCTCAAATATCTGCAAAGCATTATCACATTAATATACTTTCTCTTAGTTATGGAAAAAGAGAGTTATGATGCATTTTCTCTTGAATCTTTACTTTTAGATGATATACTCATGTCACTTGAACAACTCAAAATCCAAACAAAGAAAATCAACTAGTGCCAATATATTCTCTTTTGCAACAACAATCACAATGGGTGGCACTAAAGGAAAATGGGTTATTTGATATCCAAGAACATGTATACAAAATCTTTTAACGTTCAATTTGCTGTCTACGAGGACAAAAATGGTGTACAGTATAGAGGAGGCTCGGAATCAATATGTGTCACCCTTGAAACTCATTTTGTTTTTGATGTTTGAAGTCTTTAAAATATGTGCATATACGTATTTTACGTATTTTTTTAAATGAAGTTTTGTAACAGCATACAACCTTTCTAATATTACGGTGTAGTTGTAAATATAGAAGAATTTATCTTTTTGAATATTATGGTTTAGTGGTAAAGATGGAAAGTGGGAGATCATCGTAATGGTAATTATATAAAATATTGAATGATATTAATGACAAAAAAAAATCATTGAAAAATGATTATGTTTAATGAATTTTTAAGGTAATTTTTTCAATATAAATCATAAGAAGTATATAAATCATAAGAAGTATATAAATCATAAGAAGTATAAATCATAAGAAGTATATAAATCATAAGAAGTATAAATCATAAAAAGTAGAGTTAATGTTAGAATTTATTTATAGTTATTTTTTTTTTTTNTTATCTTGTAAATTTTTAATATTTTAAAAATGAAGTTTTAATAAAATATTACCTTTTTTAGTTAAGGTTTAATGATAACAATGAAGGCTCTCACGGGAGTAGAGCAATTGGAAATAGCAGAAAATGTAAGGGAAGTTTGTTATGTGAGGTTATAAGTTCAAAACCCCCACCTTACTTTGTGTGTTCAATAGCCATTTTTTTCATATAAACACGATATTTATAATATAAAAAGTTTTAAAATTAAAAACTAAATTTCTCAACCTAAAAAAATATCTCTTTCAAAATAAAAATTTGAAATTAATATAATAAAAACATGTAAAATTATAAGATCTCTCATCATCTTCATCTGTATTGAATTTTGAAATTATTTATAATTAAATAAAAATGAACATTATAGAATGAAACATTAAAACATTATGATTTTAACTCTTTTTAAAAAAACAAAAACAAAATAGTCATAATTATCAATATTACCATGGTGGAAACTTTATATAGTGAAATATGAAGCTTGTAAGTCTCTTAACAAATTGCAAGGCTAATTGGTAAGAATGTTATAATCATCGATAATACCATGGTTGAAACTTTATATAGTGAAATTATGAAGCTTGTCTCTCAACAAATTGCAAAGCTGTAAGAATGTTTAAGAGACATATACTTATAGATAACCTTTTAAACAATTCATCTGATCGAAAGAAAGATGCCAATCATCTAAACTAGCATTACCCCTCATTGTTGTCGTGACAACATTTATCACCAATGACAAACCATTACACTTTGCCGCAATTTGTGTAGCCACCTCTATACTTTTTGTCGGAGCAACTCCGACTTTGAAAGATTCTCTTCAAAACAATTGCCACCCTTCATCCCTGGACAAGGGTTGTATTTGTATGGAGAAGTCATCCGCCCCCATTCTCGTAATCACATCTATGTTGCACGTAGAGATGACCACTCTGCTACCTTTATCATTGCCCATTGGGATGCCCAATTCTTCTTCCATAGAAAGTGTTGTTCACATGTCTTCCAATATGAGAAGAAATTTCTTTTGCCTAAGACACGGAGAGAACTCCATCTTTCCTATCTGAACAGTAGAACTGCTCCCAAGATTTAAATTGATTTGCTTTGCAGTATCAGTCTACAAGCCCGAAATGCTATAATTTTTAGAAACAACTATCCAAATTACGACTTTGAACAACTTACCTTTCTTGTAGGCATTGTAGACTCTCTTGAGCAATGATGTTTTTTTGATGCCCCCCATGTCGTAGACAATAATTATGCAAAATTGATGATCTTCGTTGTTGAGCAGTCGCATATGGTCAGATTTAATCCCCAATCCCATAAAGCTCGACTGTGGTACTCACTGAAGCAATGCCTCTGGTATCAGTGGTGCTGAGGAAACAATCCATTCAACATTGAAAAGTCCCTTTCAAGATCGATAAATAGTCGATCAAAATTTGCATCTTGTCGAGAGTCTTGGTCTGTGGAGGAAACAATCTAGAAACCGTTTATGTTGTCAAGTGCGATCCATGGCGGGTTTCGCATATTAAAGAGAATGGTGGAGCCTTTCCGAACAATCTTTCACGGTTGTAAAAGAATACTCGAGACAAATTAGTTTGGAACTGATGCTCCAACACATAACACCATTGAACTATGGTATATTAAAAGATAAAAATATAGTTATAATAGTTACAAAGAAGTTACAAAGGTTAGTATAACTTATCAACTCTTTATTATAACCGAACATACTAATTAATTAAGGATGTAATTATCTCATTTCCTTTAAAATTAAAATTAAAATACTCCACGCCTCTTTTAAAATTAAAACAATAGACTTCTTTATCGCCACCACTCTCCTTTGGACAAAGCAAGCGAATCTTCTTATCGAATCATCTCATGTTGCTAGAATCTGCTCCTCCTTCACCCTTATCAAATTCTTCTTGCAAAACAATAACAAGGATGATTTTAAGGATGGAAATTTATTTTAAAATGTAGAAACCTTGGCGAATCTTACTAATCATTCATATTCCAAGTATAAAATGTTTGATGATATTTTTGTAAAAATATTCAAATTTTTAAGGATTTTATATAGTTTGTATAAAATTTTGGTGATTTTTAAGGTAAAATAATTTTATCCTATAGAATTTGGGCGAATCATTTTTAGAATAGCGAATATTTTTTTGGAAAAAACCATGGAAAATTAGCCCACGAGCGAAATTTAACCCCTAAAATCATCCATGAACAATAAGCAATTCTACTCAAAATTCATATCTTCGGGCTCCTAGGCCCTCCAGTTAGTTGTATTCTATTGTTCAGTTTTAAGTTGGTTAGATAGTATTGGCTTGAACCATCAAAGAATGTAACGCATAGATACTATGGTGTTATAAGAGATTCACAGTTCAAGCCTCTTATGCTTGGAAAATCATTTTGTTTTGTCTCTGCGTATACCTTTACATGGTACCAGAGCGAAGGAAAACACCTCTTCATAGTTGAAAAGCCTCTTATATCGTTGAAGAGAGTGTTGTTGATGTTGAATCATTATGTGGACAAATTTCCAACATTATTGAGTAAGTCGCGGGAGCAGATGATGTGTTAGGAAAGAGCAAGTCGCGGGAGCAAGTAGAAACTTATGTCCTGTGTGAAAGGTGAGAGCAAGTCGAAATCATTGTGAAAGGCAAGTCGAAATGTCCTTTGTGCAAGGTATCCCTGTGATGGTAAGAAGTTGCCCATCACATATATGTTTGAATACATTGAAATGTCCTCGAATTTATTTTCAATCCAAGGACCTTTTTTAGTTGGCTCCAACTATGAATTTTGGAGTATGAGAATGCAAGCATTTTTGCAAAGTAAGGGATATTGGGATTTTGTGTAATTAGGGTTTCAAGAACCTAATGCAACAGCTATTGCTGGCATGACTATTTCCCAGCGAAACAAATTAGAAGAACAAAAACAAAAAGAGGGTAAGGCAAAATCTTGTATTTTGAGTTCCTTAGATGATGTTGCATTTCCCAAAATCACTGGTGCAAAAAGTGCAAAAGAAGTATGGGATATTCTTAAGTTGGCATATCGAGGTAATGAAAAGGTGAAAATTGTAAGGCTTCAAACCCTTAGGACTCAATTTGAAACCCTTAAGATGAGTGAATCAGAGAGTGTTGATCAGTATATGACCAAAGTTATGGGTATTGTAAATCGACATAGGATTAATGGTGAAAAGTTGGAAGACCAAAGGGTTTTTGAGAAGGTCCTTAGGAGTTTACCTAAGAAACTTGAGATGGTAGTGACTTCTATTCTTGAGTCCAAAGATCTGTCTAAATTTTTAGTGGAAGAAGTAACTGGTTCTTTATTATCCCATGAAACAAGGATAAATTTTTATGTTGGACCCTTAGAACATGTATTTAAATCTAAGGTTTCCATTGATAGTGGAAGAGGAAAAGGATTTCAAGGTAGAAAAGGAAGAAGTAGAGGACATTATCAGACATAGGACACATCATCTGCAACAAATTTAGAACATCCCAATCAATAGCAACAAAAAGAGCAAGGAAGAAAGTGGATAGAAAAATCAAGTATTCAATGTTTCTATTGTAAGAAGTATGGTCATTTTGAAAGTGAATGTAGAAAGAAGAAATTTGATTTAAACAAAGAGATAGCTCATGTTTCTAACATTGAAGGTGAAACATATGAAGCTTTGTTTCTTTCATTTCAAGTTACTGAACAAATTCATAACAAGGATGTTTGGTTGCTAGATAGTGGTTGTAGTAATCATATGATAGGTAATTGTGATTTCATTTCTAGTCTTGATACATCAATCACTTACACAATTAGTTTAAGTGAGTATCATCATGTCAAAGCTTTAGTAAAAGGTGTTGTGTCGGTATTAACCAAGCAAGATGTAGTGAAAAATATTTATGATGTTTACTATGTACCCACTCTCAAGCACAATTTGTTGATTGTAGGTTAGTTAATAGAGCATGGTTATGATGTTATCTTTCATGACACCATTTGGACAATATTTGATAAATATAGAACTCTTGCTGCAAAAGTTCTAATGATCAAGCACATATTGTTTCCATTAGAAATGAGAAGTGTGAACATGTATGCTCATAATGTTTCAAATACAAATGAGACTAGGTTATGACATCTACGATATGGTCATTTACCATTTAATAGTTTGAGTCTATTACAACGACATTCTATGGTAAAGGTATTGCCTACTTTGATTGTTTCGACCCCACTTTGTAAAAGTTGTATTATTGCCAAACATCAAAGAGACATTTTCCCAATAGATTCTTATAGAGCCAAAGATCGCTTAGAGATAGTTCACACTGATATGTGTGAACCTATGCAAACCGAGTCAAATGGTGGATTTTTTTTATTTTTTGACATTTTTTGATGATTTTAGTAGGAGAGTTTGGGTTTACTTTCTCAAACAAAAATCTGAAACTTTTATTAAGTTCAAGGAATTCAAGGCTAAAGTAGAGAAACATAGTGACATATTTGTCAAAATTTTATGGTCTGATGGAGAAGGAGAATATGATTCTAGAGGATTTGTTCATTTCTGTACAAAGCAAGGCATTAAGAAGCATACAACTACTGTATATACTCCAAAACATAATGGAGTGGCAGAGAGAAAAAATCAAACCATCATGGACATGGCCAGGAGTATGCTTACAACAAGAAATTTGTCAAAAGATTATTGGGTTGAAGCACTTGCATGTTCAGTCTACATACTTAATACATCAACAATCTCTAGTGTTCATGGTAAAGTACCTCAAGAAGCATGGAGTGGTACATAGGTAAATGTTTCACATTTTAGAGTTTTTGGATGCATTTCTTTTGCTCAAGTTCTTGAAGAACTAAGAAAGAAGCTTGATAGTAGAAGTGAGAAGCACATCTTCATAGGATATATTGAACAGTATAAATCACATCGATTGTATAATCCTATTACTAAGAAATTTCTCACAAGTAAAGATGTCAAATTCGTGGAAGACAAGTCATGGAATGACTTGGAAAATGGCACCTCAGGTTGTCACAATCCATTTTTCACAGAAAATGAACAAAAAGCACGTGAGTCAAGACTTCCAAGATTACAAAGTCAAAGTCAAGAAGAACTGAAAGGTTACAGTTCTTCACCCAACAATGATTCAAAAAATTCTAACAGAAATTAAAAAATGAGGAGTTTGAGAGATACTTATGAGCAGGATGATGAAATAGATCAACAAGCACATTTTTCATTTTTGTCACTTCATCCTACTTATTTTGAAGAAGTGACAAATAAAGAAGAATGGGTACAAGAAATGAATGATGAAATTGAATCTATTGAAAGAAATAAAACATGGGATTTGGTTGATCTACCAATAGATAAAACCTGCATAGGTGTTAAATGGGTTTACAAAACCAAGTTGAATAAGAAAGGTTAGATTGAGAAACATAAAGCAAGGTTGGTTGCCAGAGGTTTTTCACAACAACCTGGAATAGATTATGGTGAGAATTTTGCACCTGTCACAAGATTAGATACCGATATATTTGTGTTAGCCATTGCAACACAAAACAAGTGGCTTGTTTATCAAATAGATGTAAAGTCTACATTCTTGAATGGAATATTAAATGAAGAAGTGTATGTGGATCAACCACCCGGATTTGAAGTCAAGGGTTAAGGGAAGAAAGCGTATAAGTTGAAGAAATCCTTGTATGGATTGAGGCAAGCTCCAAGAGCTTCATACAATAGAATTGACTCCTATTTCCTCAATGATGGTTTCAACATGAGTAACGATGAGCCTACTTTGTATATCAAGGTAGATCAACAAGGTAAGATCATTATTCTTTGTCTTTATGTTGATGACATGATCTATACAAGAACCATGTAGTTAGATGAATTTGAAGCTACAATGAAAAATTAGTTTGAAATGAATGATCTTGGATTAATGAAGTATTTTTTAGGCATTGAAGTGGAGCAATTTGCTCAAGGTGTTTTTATTAGTCAAAAAAAGTATGCTACCGATGTTTTGAAAAAGTTTAAGATGGAAAAGTGTAAACCTGTAGACACTCCTATTGCACTTGGAACTAATTAAAAGCAAGGAATATGTGGGATTAGAGATTAATTCCACACTATATAAACAACTTTTTGGCAGTCTTATGTATCTTATTGCTACAAGACTTGATATAGCATATGCAACAAGTTTCATTTCCAGGTTTATGGAATCTCCTAAGGATTCTCACTAGAAAGTTGGAAAGAGGATTTTAGAATATGTTGTAGGTACAATCACTTATGGTTTGTGGTACACAGCTTCAGAATACAATATTCTCAGAGGTTATACAAACAATGATTTTGCAAGCAACATTGATGACAGAAAAAACACTTCTCAATATGTTTTTCTCTTTGGTAAAAATTTGATTTCATGGGCATCCAAGAAGCATCCCATAGTTTCCATATCTTATGCAGAAGTAGAGTACGTAGAAGAAACTACAACATCATTCCATGAAGTATGGCTTAAAATACTTTCCAAATATTTTGAATATATGAAGAAAGAACCTACTTTAAATTTTTGTGATAACAACTCCGCTATTGCCTTGTCAAAGAATAATTTTTTTCATCAGAAAAGCAAACAAATTGACACTCAGTTTCATTTCATTCACGAGAAGTTCAAAGATGGTGATATTTCTCTCAAGTTTTGTGGTTTTAAATAATAGTTAGTTGATATCTTCATGATCCAGGGGATCAAAATATGCTAAAAAATCAAAGTGCTCAGAATTGATTCAAAATGGACTCGTGCGTAGGCCTCGTCTTCAAGATCCCAATGCAACTTGAACGAGTTCAAACGGACGTGTTATCCGAGAGATATCATGTTCTGTCCACTTTGCCAAACATGCAAAATTTTGCTGTCTGTACAGTTCGTACAATGCTGACATGGTTTCATGAATCTCCTCAATACGACCCTGCCACGTCACCAAGTATGGCTCATGAGGAGAGTCATGAAAACCCTACTTTAGAGGATGAAACTTTTAGAAAATATTTCTATGATATGACAACAATGGTGAAAGTTTTATTTGAAGAAATGAATGCAAGATTGCAAAGTGAAATATCAAACCCTCCAAAGGGTAATGAAGATAGTGGTGATAAAACTCCAAAAGGAAATAGAAGGAATGGTGATTCTCCACCTCCTTCACCTCCATCTTCCACCTCTTCTACCATTTCACAACCACATCCAAAATTTCCAAAATAACATGGTAAAATTCCTCTACAAACTCCTTTTCTTAAGCTTGATAATAAGTTCGAATTGCCTATGTACAATGGAGAGGTAAATGCTGAGAAATTGGATAACTGGATTCGTCAGATTGAAGTGTATTGTAGGATACAAAGAATCAAAGATGATGAAACTAAGATTCAACTTGTTTCTCTTTGATTGGAAAGTGCAACACTCATTTGGTGGGAAGCCAAAACTCAAGAGGACATGAAGAAACATGGTAAAGTTTTATTCTCTTGGAATGATTTTATTGTTGCACTTAAAAGACAATTTTATCCATTAGCATACATGCAGAAAGCTATTATGGATTGGAAAAACTTTAGACAAGCTAAAGGGAAATGTGTGAAAAGCTACACTCAAGAATTTAGAAGAAGAGCTTTGATTTTGGGTATAGATTTATCGTCTCAAGAAACTTTACTCAAATATATTGGAGGATTGCATAGCTACTTGAGGCACGCAATACTTATGTTTAACCCTACAAGTCTAGATGAAGTTTGTGTACTTGAAACTCATTTGGAAGCAAGAGGGAGGAATGAAGCTCAAGAGGGTAGGAAGAAACCTTTTGTTCATGGAGACAAAGGAAAGAAGAAGTTCAAGGGAAATGGAAGAAATAATGCTTCAGTCGGGAAAGAGGGAGAAAAACTCTCATGTAAACACTGTTCAAAAGATGGCCATGATGAAGACCATTGTTGTAAACTTCATCCTGAAAAGAGACCCAAAAATTTCAGCCATAAGGGGAAACCAAATACTACTGCAACCATACAACATGATTTAGGTTCCGATTCAGGTGATGAAACGAAGATTACATCCATGGGTTTTGAAGGTAAGGATTCTATTGCAATTACTAGTTCTTCAAGTAGTAGTAGCCTCAATGAAACTCAACATGAAAAATAAGGAATAGAGATTTTCCACATAAGGGTTATTTCAAAGCATACCAAGATAGATACTCTTTTTGATACTGGATCTCAAGGAAACCTCATATTTGAAGGCACTGTAAAGAAATTAAAATTGGAAACTACTCCACATCCTAAACCATACCCTCTAGGATGGATATGTGACAATGTCTTCTTGCATGTGACAAGAAGGTGTAAACTTAGATTTGCCATCACTGCAAATTTTATAGATGAGGTAGAGCTTGATGTTATTCCATTGGGTATTTCTGATATTGTGTTGGGAAGCCCATATTTATATGATAGGAGAGCCATATTTCATAGTCATGATAACAAGTATCATTTGTTTAAAAATGGAGTTGAGTACATTGTTAGAGCACATACAAAGAAGTTGAATTTGTCACTTGTAAATGTTGTACAAATGAAGAGATTAGTCAATGCTAGTAAGAATTTTGTCCTCTTGATGATCAAACCCAAAGACAATGTTGAAAAAGAATCTTTCCAGGGTTGTGATGCAAAGTTGAAATCTGATTTATATGAGGTTGCTAACCAATATGATGAGGTGTTTCATGAACCAAAAGGATTGCCTCCAAAAAGGGGTATCCAACATGAGATACAATTGCAGCAAGATTGTCCTCTTCCAAACATTGGTATGTACAGGATGTCAGTCATGGAGAATGTTGAAATTAAAAAAAAAATCCAAGAGTTGCTTGACAAAGGGGTCATCATGCCAAGCACATCGCCATGTGGGTCACCAATTGTTTTAGTGCCAAATAAAGATGGTACATGACGCATATGTGTAGATTTCAGGGCCTTGAACAAGATTACGATAAAGAATCGTTATCCTCTTCCTAGAATTGATGATTTTCTTGATCAAATGAAAGATTCTAAGTACTTTAATAAGTTGGATTTGAGAAGTGGATATCATCAGATTAGGATTGCTGAAGGAGACACTTGGAAGACAACTTTCAAAACAAAGCAAGGTTTGTTTGAGTGGATGGTAATGCCATTTGGACTTTGTAATGATCCTTCTACATTCATGAGAGTCATGAATGATGTTTTAAAACCTTTTCTTGATGATTGTGTGATTGTCTACTTGGATGACATTTTGATATTTAGCAAATATCGTGAAGAGCATGTTATGCATGTAAAGAAAGTTTTGGATTTCTTAAAGGAAGAAATATTGTTTTTGAAGATGTCTAAATGTGAGTTTGGAAAGACCTCACTTGTTTATTTGGGACATATTGTTGGAGGAGGAGAACTGAAAGTTGATCCTTCCAAGGTCAAATTCATTTTGGATTGGCCCAAGCCCAACAATGTGATAGAGGTAAGAACATTTTTGGGAGCAACCCAATATTGGAGAAAGTTTATTGCTAATTTCTCTTCAATTGCAGCTCCATTATATGCAGTGACAAGCATCAATTAATTTTTCCAATGGGGAGGCAATAAACAAAAGGATTTTGATACTTTGAAGGAGAAAACTTCAGCCCCAGTTCTTGCACCTCCTAATTTGAGACAACCATTTGAGATCCAAACAGATGCAAACAATTATGCAATGGGAGCAGTCTTGCTACAACATGGTAAGCCCATTTGTTTGCATTCTGAAACTTTTAATGGTGCTGTGATTAACTATCCTACTTATGATAAGGAGTATTATGCATTGGTACAAAGTGTGAAAAAATGGAAACATTATTTGTTGGGAAAAAAAACTATCATTCACACAGATCACAAACAAAGCTACACCAAGTAAGGCACTTCATATGGATGGGTTTTCTACAACAATTCCACTTGGTTATAAGGATATGCTTTCTAGGCCTATTGTTAGTGCTTCGGTTATTCTTGAGCATAATTATACCATGCATGAGAGCTATGTTGAACAATATGCTTTAGATGCTGATTTTAAAGAGGTTTATGCAACTTTGTGTCATTCTAACCAAATTGAGGAATTGGATTACCATGTGCATGATAAGATTTTGTATCATCTTGGAAAGCTATGTATTCCACAGGGTGAAAGATTCAACATCATAATAGAAGCACATTCTTCCCTTATTGCTGGTCACTTTGGTGTAGGCAAGACAGTGGCTAATTTGCAAAGGTATTGCTATT
This sequence comes from Picea glauca, assembly GCA_000966675.3. Taxonomy (NCBI): domain Eukaryota; kingdom Viridiplantae; phylum Streptophyta; class Pinopsida; order Pinales; family Pinaceae; genus Picea; species Picea glauca. The sequence goes on from JZKD02S2398598.1 coordinate 1,106,772, forward strand.
GGCCTAAAATGAATGAAAGTGTTTCAAGATATGTAAGAGGATGTTCTTTATGTGCTACAAGCAAGCCTAGCAATAGAAAGTTGGGTTTGTATACTCCACTTCTGGTTCCTTCTCGTCCTTGGGAAATAATTTCCATGGACTTTGTAGGAGGTCTACCTATTTCTAAAAAGAATCACGATTATCTTTATGTTGTGGTTGACCGTTTTAGAAAAATGTGTATTTTGATGCCTTCTAAGAAGCATGTTACAGCTGAACAAACGACACAAATTTTCTTTCAACATGTTTGGGTACATTTTGGGTTGCAGAAATCCATTATTTTTGATCGAGATTCTTTATTTATTGGGAACTTTTGGTTAAGTTTATGGGTACTCATGGACACCAAGCTGAAAAAGAGCACAACTTTTCATCCACAAACCGATGGTCAAACATAAGTGGTGAATATAACAGTAGTACATCTTCTTCGTGGTTATTGCAGCAAGCATCCTAAGCTTTTGGATGAGCACCTACACTACATTCAACATGATTACAACCGAGCTAAGCACTCTTCAGCTCAAACATATCCATTTGAGGCATGTTTTGGTTATTTTCCAAATCCTCCTTTAGATTTTATCTTTGGGAAAGATATTTGTATTAATGGTCAATATGACATTGATAGAGCAAAGAAGTTCATTGAACAAATTCAGTTGGTGCATCAAATGGTATAAGAACAGTTGGAAAAGAGCCAAGCCAAGTACAAGACAAGACATGACAAGCATCGTGTTGATCACAGTTTCCAAGTTGGAGATGAAGTTTGTCTTTACATTAGCAAAGAGAGGCTTAAAAGAAACGGTAAAAAGATGAAACCAATTAGATATGGATCTTTCAATATTCTTGAAAAGATTGGTAACAATGCCTTTCGTTTGGATTTGGCTCCTTATATGAAAATGTATGCAGTTGTCAATGTTGAGAATTTGAGATTGTATGAGCCTCCTTTGATTCATGATCAAGGAGAGCATGTTCATATTTCTTCTATAGATGATTTCTTACCAGAATATATTTCAGAATTGCATGAAGATACAATCCTTGATAGGAGGATGAGAACTTCAAAACAAGGGAATGTGGAATACCTTCGAGTTGGTCTTAAAGGAACAAATCCAAACAAGGCCAAATGGATTGAGGTTGGAAAGGTGAGGGAATTGTACCCTCATCTTCAGATAGACTGAAAGTAGTCTTTTGGAGGTCCAAAAGATTCCCAATGGGGAAGAGTGATCCAGGGGATCAAAATATGCTCAAAAATCAAAGTGCTTGGAATTGATTCAAAATGGAATCGTACGTAGGCCTTATCCTCACGATCCCAACTCAACTTGAACGGGTTCAAACAGACGTCGTATGTGAGAGATACCGTGTTTTATCCACTTTTCCAAACAAGCAAAAATTTGCTGACTGTACAGTCTGTACATTGCTGACAAGGCAGGGCCGTACTGCTGAACTGGAAGAGTCGTATTGGTGATGTGGCAGGGCCGTACTGTTGACATGGCATGGTACTATACTGACACGTGGAAAGTGGTGACATGGTAGGTGATTGGCACATGAGGTGGACCTATCAGGTTGTGATACATGGCATGTAGGTGGGCCAATGTTATGGTACCATGTGGCCTAGACATGGGCTTCCACATGGCACCCCCTCCATTGCTAAAAATTTGTCAGTTTGTCGGGGTCGAACCCACGAAATCCGGGGCAAGTGGCAATATGTTGGCGCAGGTCGGGCTACCATCCCACCTGCCATATGCTTCTTACTCCTATAGTTGTAAACATATATCTAAGTTTTCATTGGTGTATGGTTTGGGCTGAGTTTGGGTCGGGACTTAGCCCCATCCCTTGGACTTACCACTTACAACATGACCATAGCACAACCACCAATGCACGGGGTTTCAACAACCAATAGTTTTCCACATCACAGGATCCAACAGTCTCCATGGGTGTGTGTTCCAATGGTGCCAACGAACCCAGGTTTAGCACCTAGGATGTGGCCATATGGGGGGCATATGCCCAAGATCTCCGCCTATAAAAGGGGCTAGTGCACTAACAGTGCCCCATTTTCACCCACACACTCAGGATGCTGCAGGAGCTAGGTTTAGGCAGGGGAAATGCCCAAAATCTAGGTTCAGTTCACACACGTGTGTTTTGGAGGAGCAGAGACAACAAAGAATTGGGAAAACTTCCACGAAGGGATTCCAACTCAGGTTTTGGCCAAAACAGGTGCAAGAAGAGCCCAAATAGGGGTTTTTGGACGTTCTGAAGCCATTGAAGCCATCTATTTTTCATTCTCAGCATTGTAAAGCATTTATTTTGAAACTTTGAGCATTAATGAAAATGATCCATTCGAAGCTGGAATAGGAGATGGAAGGGGTGAACTCCTTTACCATTTTGTTGTGTTAACGTGTTTATTTTGATGGTTGTTTATGACTGTTATGCTGCTCATGATTAAGTAAAAAATCATTAAATTTTATGTGTTTGTAACTTGATCCTATTACCCAAGCACATACAAATTTCACTTGCAATTTTAAAGAGACTCAAGCCTTTTCATTTTCAGATCACTTCACCAAGCCTTTGGGAAGTGTTTCTTTTGAGTTTCAACGACAACATTTAGGCATTATTAGTTTAAAGAATGTAACCCTAGAGATTAAGAAGGAGTGTTAGAAGAATGTAACCCTTGAGATTAAGAGGGAGTATTAGAAATAATAATCTCTTTGGTTAATTACTTAGTTAGTTGTATTGAATACGCAGAGACAAATTGGTTTGGAACTGATGCTCCAAAACAGAACACCATTGAACTGTGGTATATTAAAAGGTAAAAATATAGTTACAATAGTTACAAAGAAGTTACAGAGGTTAGTATAACTTACCAACTCCCTGTAACCATAGAAAAATTAGTTAAGGATATAATTAACTTATTTTCCTTAACACTCCCCCTTAATTACATCCGCTAATAACATTAACTAAAAATATCACTATCACCAACTTCCCTTGGACTAAGATTTCTTCTCATCTTTGATGGTTTACAATGCATTAGACTCCCCCTTAAACATAACTTGGTCCTAACCATCTCTGAGACTACTCTATCTCACTTTCCCCTTGTTAATCGAAGATTGAAATTATTCGATTCACCATCAATCTTAGATACGAGTACACCCACCACCTGTCGGGCCCTTCATTTTTGAGAAGGAATCATACACATTTTGACTAAGCACGAGTTGCGCAAACTCCATCAGAGGCTGAGAGAAAGAGAAACAAAAAGCAGTTGCAGAAGTCAACGCAACCCTAGCGGAGCAACAAACGGTTGCAACAGAACAAGAAAGCGTGCAAGCCGAGAAGGAAGACACAACTCAACTATATATAGGGATGAACACAATTGTAAAAGGGTTGGTTCATTAGTTCATGGGTTGGTTGGTTGGGTTGAGTTGAGTCAGGTTGGGCAGAATTGCCCAGGTTTTGGGATTAGTTGTTGATAATTGCTGTAAGTCGAGGAAAGACCAGTCTGAGTCTATAATGAATTGAAACTATCAATTAGAGAATTAGAGATCCGTGACATGAGTCCATAGTCAATAGTCTGTACTGAGCCCTACTATGTAATTCTGACTCTGTAATCAGAGAAAGATCCAAAAGATAATATGAAGCAGGACCAAATTTCAAAATATGTTGTGTCTTTGTATGTTTACTTATGCATTACAGTGTTTCCTTATGGCTTATGAGTTCTAATTGATGGTTCAGCGTTTAAATTCTTGCTCGCAATGTAAGTAGGTTCGATCCTTGCATTTATATGTTTCAGATATGTTAATGTCTCTCGCGCAAGAACAAGAATGAGTTCTGAATGCTCTATGGATCCTCATCAGTCTTTTCCCTACCCTTCCCTATCTATATGTCTTAGCAGTGCTTCGGTTGAGACTTCTTCTCTTCGGAGGAGATGAAAATGCCAACGCTCTAGGATACATGGTACCTTTTGTTGGTAACCTGAGAAGGACCCTGGTCTGATCAAATTCGTGCCAACAAAATGGTTCCATTGCCGGGACCTGTGTTAAAAGGGAACCTGTAGGGAGAATGCTTCCACCGATCCATAGATCTGGCATTGATCAATGGTGGGAAAGGAACTGTGACACCTTCATATGGAAAGAAGTGGAACTAAGGAGAAAATCAGTGGAAAACACTCGCAAAGCAATCTTTTACTTAGAAAGATCGAGCGACCAATTTGAGATTTTCTGGGTTAAATTCCCAGAAGATTTTTTTCACTGGATAAAGAGGCTCCAAGAAGCTCCAGAGTTCCAGGGATGGGCCAAGGAGATATGTGCGTGGGATACCGAAAAGTTAGCAGCACTCCAGAGGCTGGATTGCCCAGTTACATGAGCTGTGGATTTCTGGGTTAGCACCATGCTAGAGGGATACATAATCGAATTTGCAGCTAAGAACCACCAGTCTTTCTACCGGGCAGAGGAAATTTTCAAGAAAGGCGCAAGGGGAATACTGTTGAGAGAAATCCCCTTGTGGATTAAGGTTTTCTTGATAGAGGAAGGGATGTTGATTATGTCCCTGATCGAGATGGCAGCGTAAACACCCTCGCTTGGGGTAGGGCAAGACAGGGTGAGAGTCATGGCATGATAAAGGAGAAGGGTTCTTTGACAAATGGGGGGGAGACATCAAGAAATGGACTCAAGGGATGAGCGAGACTTGAAGAGAGCCTCCATAGTTGAGAAGTGGTGGCACGAAAAGATCAAGAAAGCAACAAGACAGTCTGAAAAGTTGAGGAAAGAAGGTGGATCGGGAGAAGTAGAGGAAAGACAGATGGAAGAACTGCATAAAATGAGAAGACAGGAACAAATGGCCAGTCAAAGATAAAACGAGAGAGAAGCGAGGAGAAAAAGAAGTCCCCAAGAAGTGGGACGAGAAGGAGAAAGTATAGATTGTTAATGTTTATTCCATTATTATAGTTCTTTTCCTTTCAATAGATAATAGCATCATAAGAACAAGATCACTGAGAAATACACATTGATAAGAAACACAACATTTATCCTGGGAAACCCTCTAGGGGAAGAAAAACTAGCAAAAAATTCCTTATCATAAATAGCTTATACAATGTTCAAGAGATAACTCAAACCAATACAGAAAGTCCTCCCCAAGATATGCGCCACCCTTCTTCTCCTCTCTCTGGTAATTGCATCTTGCCTCATAAGAGAAATGAGCAAGTGAGTTGTGTGTTAGAAGTGAGGCGCTAGCCCCTTATTTATACAAGACTGGCATGTGTGAAAGGGTTTCACTAGCAGGGCCGACCTCTCACTCTGGGTGGGTAAACCCACCTTTAATTAATTTTGGGTCTTCAATAATAACTGCTGGGGCCGACTTCTTATTCTGCCCTTTATAATTGTCCGATGACC
>JZKD02S2398598.1:1129104-1146598 GCA_000966675.3 Picea glauca
AGAGATAACTCAAACCAATACAGAAAGTCCTCCCCAAGAGATGCGCCACCCTTCTTCTCCTCTCTCTGGTAATTGCAGCTTGCCTCATAAGAGAAATGAGCAAGTGAGTTGTGTGCTAGAAGTGAGGCGCTAGCCTCTTATTTATACAAGACTGGCACGTATGAAAGGGTTTCAATGGCAGGGCCAACCTCTCACTCTGGGTGGGTAAACCCACCTTTAATTAATTCTGGGTCTTCAATAATAACTGTTGGGGCCGAATTCTTATTCTTCTCTTTATAATTGTCTGATGACCAATCCGCAAAAGGGGATTTGGTCCTTATACAATTACCAACGTGATTAATCCACAATGGGGATTAATCCAATAACAATAATAATAATAATGACATGATTAATCCACAATGGGGATTTAATCCAATAATAATAAGAATGCTCTTCACAGTTACATTATTTCAACATAGATGTAAGGGGGGAGGAAGATGACATGAATCTTGGAGGAGAAAGAGAAGATTCAACCCCGATAACAGGAGAGATCGAGAATCTGACCGAAGAGATCATCCTAGTGGAAGCTAAAGAGACCCCCTGGATCAAAGAAAACTGCCCTGAATCCAATGGTGCCAGCCCCGAATCACCCATACCCCAAGTGCCTTCTATACAAGCAGTAAGTTCGATACTACCTTCTCATGCTAGTTTTGTTCCAATACAATTAGTTAGTCAGTAACAACTAGGAAGTGTGGGTACAGGGAGGATATTTGGATCCCCCGGTAGAAAACAAGCATGATTGTTAGGATTCAGATTGATATGAACAACAGGATCAGCAATGGCCAGCCACGCGGGAGGTTCAATTTCTCGATACCCAGAATTTTGGGGTAAGGGAGATGAAGACGTTGAACAACACTGGTTTCTGTGCGAAGCAATCTGGAGATCCAGAGGGACTCCATATGCGAATAAGCTGGTTGAGTTCCAGAATACCTTGAGAGGTCACACTCTCAAGTGGTACATGAATATCATTGAACCAGGAGTGCCAGGGACGCAAGGTCAAGCATTCACACTTGGCGGCCAGGTACGAATGAGGTTCAGAACATAGTTCAAACTACCTCAGTCAGAACAACAGGCTTTGTCTGAGTTGTGTGAGATCTAGCAGAGGGAAGGAGAATCGGCCTGAGAGTACAACCAAAAGTTTAAAGATGCCATAGGGAGGTTGGCACATCCAATCCAGGAAGAACATCAAAGGGAGTGGTACATCTAGGGGTTGTTTCCCCTGACTTAGATTCTTCTAATGAAACAACGGATAACCACATTAACAGATGCCTTGGAACAATCGATGAAGATTGAAGCCATGGAGGGATACCCTAGGAGCTTGAGAGTAACCCAACCCCCAGTAGATGTGAATTTGACGCAACTGCAAGGACAGATATGGAAACTTACAGAAAATATTCAGGAGCTGACGATACCTAGACCAGGACGACCACAGGTTTGGTGCACTGGATGTTATATGGAAGGTCATCTAGCGAACGAATGTATGTGAATGAGGGGACTGGGACCTCCTCAGAATATGATCATAACCTTTCCAGGACCCATGGGAGGAGTTGCACAAGTGTAGACAAATTCATCATTCCATCACCCCACCCCATATCATGCTTTCCCAGGAGGCCAAGCAACACTGAAAATGAATAATGTGAGATCTGTTGGATCCATGGGCATGGGCCAAGACATTGCCCCATCATGCAGAAATATTTGACAATACCAAACACAGTACACTATGAGTTCTGCGCATCTACTATGCACACTACCAATCAATGTAGAGCGTTAGACGCACTTGCAGACAGGTTAGACTGAACAACATTCAGGGTGAATGAAAACCTTCATGGACTAGGAAGAGGTCGAGGAGGTGGAGCTTTAGGAGATTTCAAAAGAGGAAGAACTAGGGGACGAGGACCAAGAAGATGTTATAACTGCGATGAACAAGGTCACTTGGCCAGAGATTGTCCTCATCCAAGGTGGCCATGGTGCTCTCATTACAGAACCAATGGACACGCAACTGAAGACTGCCCAGAGTTAATTGCAAAGTGGGAAGACAAAGTACGACAAAGAGGAACTAACCTTATCAGTTCAAAGATCAAGAGGATTTCTAAGGGATAATTTCCCAACCTTAATATCATTACTCGAGGAGGAGCGAAGACAGGAGATGATGCTGATACTCTACCTCAGATCCAGAAAGCAACTCCTAAGGGAGATAGGTATGACCTCCTAAAGAAAAATTTGTTCTTTAAAAATGCCATAGAAGTATTCCAGAATATTCCTAGTCATGAAATGCGAGAGAACCCCCCCCAGCCGACTGTTTACCCTAAGATGACACAAGTCCCTGCTTCACCCACTGCACCCAGGAACCCTGTAATCATACCAAGACAGCCTGAGCAACCTCAAAACGCGGTTGACCTTTGGCTTCAATTATTCTCTGACATTATAGGGAATGATGAACTAATAGAAAAGATGCGCAATGCGCTGTACCTAGTTTTAGGGAATTAAGAAACCTCAGAAGCAAGGATAAGGGCTAATGTTCCTAAGAAGAGCACTCAGAGAGTCCAACGAAGAAAAGTGTGAACCGGAAAAGAATTTTGACTGGTAGCCCAGTTAGATGACCTCGAAATTAAGGACGTCATGTTGGACCTAGGGTCAGATGTGAACATTCTACCTAAGAAGACCTGGGAAACCTTAGGAAAACCGAGACTTACATATTCCCCAATTCAGTTAAGAATGGCAAACCAATACTGTATCTTCCCCATAGGAAGATGAGAGAACACGGAAATTGATGTAGCAAGAGTAAAAATAGTAGCTGACTTTGAAGTCATTGAGATAATGGGAGAAAAGGATCCTTACCCTGCACTACTTGGCATCGATTGGGCCTATGAAAATTATGCAGTAATTGACTTAAAGAAATACACCATGACTTTTGAAGCTGAGGGAATCAAGGTAGTTCAAAATTGGATCCATATGTAGGACCCAGGTACACAGAACCAATAGACAATAATATGGAGGGAGAAGACCTAGAACAACTGTACACTATAACAATGGGGACACGAAATGATTATATAAACCCTATTGCTGATGGATCAGTAAGCTGAAGAAGTATACATTCAACATACAAAGATTCAGAACTGGCTTTTGATAGTTGGCAACAAGGGTCGCACGAAATATTCTCAAGAAGATGCACAACTGTCAGAATGACCAGATGGGTTGGGACTGAAGTTAGAGAACACCTAGTATACAATGGTACTTCAGATCTAGGCAATTTTTTGCAGAATATGGAAGAGAATGTGAGAGAAGATCAAAGAATCTCAATACTAGATGTAGCCTTTTAGAACACCCCCACCAGATGGTGGGCCACTCATAAATCCATACTCAGAACTTGGGACGAGGTGAAGCAAGCTATCAAGTACAGGTTCTGGAATAAGGAGCAGCTGGAATCAGAGATGCAGACGGATCTCCAAGTTGCACAACCGTTCAATGGAGAATCAGATCCTAGAATACACATTGAACAATGGTGACATAGTGGTAGGTTGTGGAGATACCCTCTCACTTCTGGGTTCAGGTATTTCCCCACTCTCTAGGCCCAATCCCGAAAGCTTGGTTCATACATGAGGAAACCAAAAGACAGACCAAAGATTGGCAGACACTGGCAGCTCAATTTTGCAAGGACTTCTCATTCACAAGTAAGTACCCTGAGCTTGAACTATCTATGTAAAAGATTAAAGAAATTCTTTTTACATCCAATAGAAATAAGAGATCAAACTTTGTAGTCTGTCCCAAGCATACCCAAGAACTTCAGACTAAACTCCACTTACCCTTGACTGAGAATCCTATAGAATGCTATCAGATTAGCAAATATTTAGAAAGCCTAGATGACTTAGAAGAACTGAGAAACCTAGCCATCAAAGAGACAGAGGGGAGCAGAGAAATCCAAAACACCATGCCCAGCCAAACCGATAGTTCCTACAACCACCCATTAAAATTGCGCAGACTCAACATAGGGAATGCAGAGAAACCCAAGATAGCTATGGTTGGAGATTACTAGGATGAGAAAACCAGTTAGGAAATACAGAGTTTATTGAGGGAATATGAGGATTTGTTCCCAAAGACTTTTTCAGAATTAAAGGGAATCAAAGGAATCATGGGTGAAATGTAGATTGAGTTAAAACCAGGATCCAAGCCTGTCCGACATAGACCATACCGTCTTAACCCAAGAGTAAAAGAGAAAGATAAGAAGAAGATTGATAATATGTTAGAAGCATGTCTCATTTTTGCGGTAGAAGAAGCAGAGTGGGTCAGCCCGATAGTCATTCAAAGCAGGGTCAACCTAATAGTCATTCAAGGCAAGAAAGACACTAAGGATATTAGAGTCTGTGTGGACTATAGAAGCCTCAAATCTACCTGTGTGCACGAGCCTTTCCCAACACCCTTTACCGATGAGGTGCTAGAACAGGTTTTGGGAAGGAATCATACTCATTTACAGATGGATTTTCAGGATACCATCAAGTCAGGATTGCTGAAGAAGACAAAAGAAAGACCACTTTCATTAAAGAATGGGGATCTTTTGCATACAACGTGATGCCATTTGGCTTAAAGAATGCCCCTGCAGTTTTCTCCATGATTGTGATAGAAACCTTTAGAGAGTTCATTCACAAATTTATAGAAGTCTATATGGATAATTGGACAATATATAGCCTGCTTAAGGAACATGTAGCACAGCTAAGGCTAATGTTTGACAGATGCAGAGAATTGCAAATCTCATTAAATCTCAGAAAGTGTATCTTTTGTGTGCCACATGGAAATCTGTTGGGTCACATAGGCTGCCGAGAAGGAGTATTGGTAGACCCAACCAAAGTTGCAGTCATTGTGAATATGACACCACCTACAAGTGCTAAATAGTTTCACTCCACACTAGGACATACAGGTTACTATCGTAGGTTCATTCGAAGATATGCCAACATTACTTCACCTCTGGAAAACCTCTTGAAAAAGGTTGAAACATTCCAATAGACTCTTGAATGTGATAAAGTATTTGAGACACTTAAGGAGAAACTCATTACAACACCGATTCTAATATTCCCAAACTGGGAGAAGGAATTTCATGTCCATGTAGATGCTTCAGGAATTTCCTTAGGGGCTATCTTAACGCAACCTGGAGATGGAGCTATGGATCACCCTATCTATTTTGTGAGTCAAAAGCTGTCACAAGCAGAAAACAACTACACAATGACAGAAAGGAAATGCTTAGCAATGATTTATGCTTTACAGAAATTTAGACATTATCTGTTAGGGTCTCACTTCAAATTCTTTACCGATCTTTCCACATTGAAATACCTAGTTAACAAACCTGTATTGGAAGGGAGAATTTGTAGATGGTTGTTGTTATTTCAGGAATTTTCCTTTGAAGTCATCATCAAGCCGGGACGATGAAACATCAGACCCGACCATCTATCCAGGTTAGAGTCAAGAGAAAGTGGCGGGGCAATGGATGACCAGCTCCCAGATGCAAAAATTTTCAGGATTAAGGCCATACCGGAATATCTAGAGGACATAGCAATCTTTCTCAGTACAGGGGCCTGTCCTGAAACATATTCTGAAACCCAAAAATGCCATATGGTCGTTACAACAACAAATTACCAGTTGATCGTCAGACAATTGTATAAACTGGGACTAGCTAACATCCTCAGACGATGCATCCTGATCATGAAAGGCATTATATACTCTGGGAATGCCATAGTGGAATCACAGGAGGCCACATAGTAGGAAAGGGCACGACACAGAAATTTCTACAGGTAGGACTTTGGTGGGAAACACTTTTCAAGGATGCAAAAGCATATGCTAGATCGTGTGATGTTTGTCAATGGGTGGGCAAGCCGTCACACCGAGATGAACTACCACTACAACCAATTAGAGCTCTACAGGCATTTGAGAAATGGGTAGTTGACTTCATTGGACCAATCAACCCCACATACAAACATTCAAAGGCTAGGTACATCATTATCGCGAATGACTACGTTACCCGTTGGATAGAAGCAGTAGCGGTATAGGATTGTTCAACAGATACTGCTGCCAGGTTCATTTTCGAGAATATCATTACTCGGTTTGGATATCCCAGGAGCCTAACCAACAATCAGGGGGCTCATTTCATTAGCAACACTATAGGAACACTTACAACAAAATTTCTGATCCAACATCACAAGAGCAGTCCTTACCACCCATAGGCTAACGGAACAGTTGAAGCCTTCAACAAGATTCTGTAAAAAGGACTAACAAAGGTATGTTGCGCAAACCGGGAGGACTGGGATGATAGATTTTCAGATGTACTATGAGCCTACAGGACAACCACAAAGAAATTCCACAGATACACATCATTCCAGTTAGTTTATGGGAGAGAGGCAGTGTTTCCTGTAGAGTTCATCACTCCAAGTCTGTATATTGCACAAGTCACATGTCTGACCGAAGAGGAATCAATGGCGCAGAGACTTGCGGAGCTACAAGAACTCGAGGAAACCATATTTCTAGCAGACTTCCATCATTCGATTGAAAAGGAAAGACAAAAATCTTGGCATGACCGACACATTAAGACCAAGGTATTCACACAAGGGGACAAGGTGTTACTCTATGACAACCGATACCAGAGGCATCCTGGCAAGTTGCATATGCACTGGTTGGGACACTTCATAGTTGTGGATATCCGACCCTCAAGAGAAGTCAGACTCGCGCAAATGGATGGTGTGCTATGACTGGGATGGGTGAATGGTGCTCACCTAAAGCCCTACCTATCTCAAAATTGAGAAAGAAGGACAGTCACTCCAATCTGACAGAGCTTGTACAATAGTTAGATTTAAGTTTTGTTTTCTTTCTGAAATTTTGTAGATCCAGTTAATAAAGTCCATATGTGTAGTGTTGTGCTATAACACATAGTTAATTTGTTTTGTTTAAGTGTTGGTTGATACAAATATGATGACTCAGCAGTACGGGACCTGAAGCATAAGAGATTCCATTAATGACAATCATTAAAGACGATGGGGACAACCTTTGTGGTCGGAGGGGCCATGAATCCAAATCCAATTTGAGTCATAGGCCACACAAACCCAGTCTAGTCACAACCTTTATTTCCATTCCGGTACCCCGTCTAACACCCGTTAAGCCATAAAGATGCATTATTCCAAGATTCCATCGAAGTTCACGCCGGGACACCCACCCGTCAAACATAAAGGTCTCAAATCAGCCACATCCCTATTCCTATCAAATAAGTAAATACTAAGATCGCCAATAGGATTTACCTTGATTAAACCGTCTCGTCGGACAACTCACACTCGGTTGCTTCCATACAATCATGATGAGTAGCAGTTATTGCTAAAACTTACCCGTTAAGCCAAATATAAGGCTCTCAGAACTTGGTCGAGAATGTACTATTTTTAAAAAGAGCATAGCCATTTCCGAACTCAGCAGTATGACCCAGTTAGGACCATTGTAAAAGCTATAGACATAACCCTAGTTCTTACCTGCCACGGAAGTGCGAATGCCGAGAACCACAACAAGTCGAAGTGCCATGTCTAAAGAAGTAGTACCATATGAGCCCTGCGACCCTCGGATCGAGATTGTGGGCGATCTCAAAGGGAAGGTAGAGCACGTTAAGCTCCTCGACCTTAACCTTATGGATTCATCCTTGTTCCTGCAGATGCACATAGATGTATTTTGGGAGATAGCTTCGGATGGAATCAGAGGAATGCAATTTGTACCAAAAGAAGACTTCATCAACTTATTTAACTCAACCATCATGAACCTGAGAGACTTACTAGTCTTTGGTACCACATGAGAGATTGTGCGTTGCACGAAATTTCTGATAAGCAGGGTGCATGACAAAAGTCTATGGTTGGATAAGTGATATCCAATCTATGCTGAAGACATCTAGCAGCTTACTAGACTATCCTCCCAAGGAGAGGATGTGTCGAAGGGATTCCAGGGTCCTGGTAAGCACGAGAAAAAGAAAGGCAAGCCTATCCTATATGAGTGATTCAACACAAAGAGAGGAGGACACACAACAATAATTGAACCAATACTGCCCGAGACAGTCCGGAATGGATGTTACATCATAGCTAGCAAGGTTACGAGGTTGTACTATAAGGGAGAATGCACTCTAGATGCGTTATCAGTCGCCATATTTTGCGCAAATGGAGCAGTGTTCAATTGGTGTAGTTACCTGTTGGAGGAGCTACTAGTAGCTTGTGAGGAAGCACAGGAGAAGGGAGGAACCTTCACCTATGGGTACCTACTTGTGGCATTCACAATGTTCAAATGTAAGCCACTTGTGGGCATACAACTGACAATACCAGATAAGGGGCGCATGGTGAAGATGTTCGAGCTATGGAAGTCCAGACTAGACTCGGAGAATACATCACTCAATAACGCAACATTTTCCAAATGGTATAATGGTATGATAGACGCAACATAGAGGCTGCACATCCTGCAGGAGCTCCTCAACTTTAACATGAGGAATATATCCTTCAGCATGAATTGACACAACACATTCGTCTGACCGAGGCATGTCAGCAGGGAACATTTCCACACAAGGATGCTACTGTTCTATTTGGATGAGGAAGCCTTCGATAAGGAAGTCATGTCATGGCCAAGAGTCAAACGTGGCCCGTGTAAAGCAGGAATGTATTACATTTTTCCTGTGGAGCTACTAAAGAAAAAAGACAAGGAAGCATGAGAAGGACTGAGCTCAGGCCTTGAGTAGAAGAAGCTAGACGCTCTGGTACAAACAGACTCTGACGAGGAAGAAGATATACAACAGTTAGAGCGGAGAAAAATATCTACCCGCCGTCAGCTGCCAGACGATGTCATGCTGTTAGGTGCGGAGGTTAACCAGATCTTGGGTGTTGTGCTTGGTACCGAACCATTGGTGAAGAGGCCCAGAACTGGGGTCTCACCGAACAAACCCATGAACCCACAACCCCTTGCATCTGCTGCTCCCCGCACCTGTGCCGCGGCCAAAGCCACCACTATCATTGATATTCAGGATGACCTGGAGCCTGAAACATTTTCGTCCACATTCGTCATTGAGAAACCTCCACCACCCCTCCAATTACCAAACCTCATCACTGCCAATCCACATCAGACCATGACCTCAGAGCCGATGTAGCTCGATTATCCATAGATAATAGAGCGACGACTCCCACAAATAACTAGAGAACCACCCAAGCCATGATCATAAGTTTTTGGTCCTGACACCAAAGCCTCAGAGCCGAGCACGACGTTGGATGGTCTGGATCCAGACACCCAGGAACATCAGCCTGAGTCTTCATCACAAGAAGAAGACGCCCGAACTAGAGAGGATTCGGAACCTGACAACAACCATCAAATCACTTCACCAGCCAAGGGTTAGGGTGCCCAAGAAATCACGATGCATGAAGCAGAAGCACCGGAAGAGCCAGAGATACCAGATGCACACAATGAACCAGAATCGAAAACGGAGAAGGATACGATAGCCATGCGAGCACAAATGGAGCAGGTTCTCCAGAATCCTTAAAAATGTGTAGAATTAATGCAACTCTGCATAGCCAGAACATAGGTTCTGACTCTTTTTCCCATAGAGATAAGGTTGAGGATCACACCAGCACCACCAATGGAGGAGGAGGTCGAAACCCGCTCAGACCATTCAATGGCTAGTGGACTTCCACTACAGACGCAAGCACCCACCGACACAGCTCCTTCATCCACTGACCTGGTACAGTGGCCAGCGCCACAATTATTTGGACTAATCAGGGCATCAACGGAGAAAAGGCTCCAGGAGGCCGAGAGATCCACTGAGATTGCAAGGAAGGAACAGTTTGTCATGCAAACATGAAGAATGCAGGAAGCACACGACAAAATCCAAGTCCAGTGAAAACTGGAAAAAGTGCAGGAAAAACTTGTTGAAGCCTAACCAGAGATTCAGAAGGTTGAGCTCGACCTACCTGAAGCCAATGATGTAGACGAGCTAGAGCAATAGATCGAGCTGTTACAAGAAGAATGGACACAACTCGATACTCACACTAAGCATCTGCAAGAAAAGATACAACAGGTCTAGCAGGAAGCAGAACAACAGCCTTAGCAGCTGCAGGAACAGATGCAGAAGATAATATTGCAAGGTAATAATGCCCGAGCAGCATTGCACAAGCACACATCAGACTGCACCAAAATCTTCAGGGAAGTCATCGATTGGATGGGCATCATCGCTCGACGAAATCAGGTCTTGGAGGAGGTGTGCACAAAGATCTAGGTACTGAATGAAGAAGTTGCGGCCACAATGGACCCCATGGAGCAACAATAGAAGTTCGATCAAATTCAACAGGCCGACAATGAACTGAATACACTCTACGAGGCACAGACTGTAGTCAAGAAAGAGATACACGACTTTCGACCTGTAATTCAAACCACCTACATGCAAATGCATCAAGTCGACACAACAACAGATTCTGAGTGGAACTCATTGGTTTCGGCCAAGACAAAGGACTACAACAAAGACACGACCCAACAGTTTCTTGCAGAAGCATCGCTCTTCGCTCGGAAATGGCAGGACAAGGTTGAAATATTTCAAGGAGTAAAGCACAGAGCATTAGAGTTGGTACCAGAATTGGTCCCTTCGTTTGAGGAGGTAAAGGAAGAAAAATCACAAATAGAAGAGCCCAAAGAAGAAGAAAACACGGACAAGGGAAAACAACAGATTCTCCTGGAGGATGTGAAAGAACCAAGAGCTTGACTCGAGGATGAGTAAAGGATTGTGGTCGGAGCCTGTTGGGCCCTTCGTTTTTGAGAAGGAATTGTGCAAGTTTTGACTAAGCACGAGTTGCGTAAACTCCATCAGAGGTCGGAATAAAGAGCAACAAAAAGAAGTTGCGGAAGTCAGCTCAACGCTAGTGAAGAAACAAACGGTTGCAACAAAACAAGAAAGTGTGCAAGCCGAGAAGGAAGACACAACCCAACTATATATAGGGATGAACATAAGTGTAAAAGG
Source organism: Picea glauca (assembly GCA_000966675.3). Lineage (NCBI taxonomy): Eukaryota > Viridiplantae > Streptophyta > Pinopsida > Pinales > Pinaceae > Picea > Picea glauca. Next base: position 1,140,137 of record JZKD02S2398598.1, read on the forward strand.
GTTGGTTCGTTAGTTCATGGGTTGGTTGGCTGGGTTGAGTTGAGTCAGGTTGGGCATAATCCCCTAGGTTTTGGGATTAACTGTTGATAATTGCTGTAAGTCGAGGAAATACCAGTTTGAGTCTGTAATGAATTGGAACTATCAATTAGAGAATTAGAGCTCTGTGACATGACTCTAGAGTCAAGAGTCTGTACTGAGCCCTACTATGTAATTATGAGTCTGTAATAAGAGAAAGATCCAAAAGATAATATGAAGCAGGACCAAATTTCAAAATATGTTGTGTCTTTGTATGTTTACTTATGCATTACAGTGTTTCCTTATGGATTATGAGTTCTAATTGATGGTTCAACTTTAAATTCTTCCTCGCAACGTAAGTAGTTTCGATCCTTGCATTTATATGTTTCAGATCTGTTAATGTCTCTTGCACAATTACAAGAATGAGTTCTAAATGCTATATGGAACCTCGTTAGTCTTTTCTGTACCCTCCCCTATCTATCTGTCTCAGTAGTGCTTCAGGTGAGACTTCTTCTCTTCGGAGGAGATGAAAATGCCAACGCTCTAGACTACACGGTACCTTTTGTTGGTAACCTAAGAAGGACCCTAGTCTGATCAAATTCGCGCCAACACCACCCTCATTCCTATATTGGTGGTTTATTCCACAACTTGATGTATCATTCTCTCTATGCATAAGAGAGATACACACTACATGATCACATACTAATCTATGTAGTCTTGACTCAAATAGGGCTTACTAAACATTTGGGGAATACAACTTGCCTATGGCAAGGCATACAACTTTGGACCAAAAACTCTCAAAAACTCTCTGGGGTGTCAGGTACAACTGATCATGCACCCCTTCATTACAAAATTTCATATATCATGGTAGTAATCTTTCTCCATTTCCATATTCTTATATTTGTTGGTCACAAAAAATAAAATTTTTGTTGCATTCAGTTTCTACTTTTGTTTCTACGTCTTCTTTGCTCCACTTCATTTTTGTGTATCAATTCATTTCTTTATTTTATTCTTCTTGCAATGATCTACTTATCCTTCCATTACCGATCCTCTTCCTTGAAAACTTTCTTCATTTCTTCGATTTCGATCCAAATCAATTCAATCTCTTTGAAGCCACATTCTTCCTCTTGCCATACTTCATCATGAATCTTTTGTCTTTTATTGCTTCTATCTTCTGCTTTCATAATTTTGTTCAACCTCTTCTTCTTCTTTACTCTCTATTTTCTTCTTGTTATTATAATAATGTCTCGTACTCAATGATTCCTGTAAATAAAACTTCTCTATTGTCAGAATGGCCAGTTCCAACACAAAATTTCAAACTTGTGACAATAGTTGGCCAAAACTAAATGCCATTACAATAATTACTAACTTTTCTTCTACCTAGACTTATAACAAATGACATGACATACTTTTTTTTTTCAAAACATCTTAAGACAACTTCATAAACCAAATTTATGTGTTGGGTAACACCGAACATGCACCTCCAACTTCTCAAACCAAGAGCTTTTACATAACTTCTTCAAAACTTCTCATTCACAATGATCATCTCTTATTAACCTAGACATGTTGACTCAATATTTAACTATCTTAAAAAACAGTTTCACTTTGGTACCGACTCTTACAATGTTCGACTTGACTCTAATTCTCACTCACTTTTACCTTTTGAGATCAATTATTATATCACTATAATCTCACCATTGCCACAAACCAATTTCATCATCACCAACATGCACACACAATATCCAATAAATCAACCAAGATCCAATGCCAACAACACTATAATAGATTTGACTTGAAACTAAAGACACAAATAATTAGCAAACAAATCATGTATCATGGGGCTCACCTTATCAAGGGTATGCATAGGGTTTTAACTTGCCACCTAAAAATCGTCTCTCATAGGATACACTTTGATATTTGACAACAATGGGATGACCTCAAACTTTGGTCGATTTTCCCTTTTGCAAACAACAACAATTCTGGGCACACCATCGAGCGCCCTTCCTCTCTTTCATGTAGTAGTGTTTGTTGGAAGCATTAATTATTTTTTACCAACCACCATAGAGTTTGAGACTCTTCTCCACCTACCACACCGACACTTCTACTGTTTTCTAGAGAGATCCATCACCACCAACATTCCATCCGATTCATGAATGTTCTGGATCCTCACAATCCTTTGATAAGCTCTATAAAATGAGGCAATGTAACCATTTTCATAGATCACGCAATATAATTTATTTTGTGGGTTATTTGTCTGTGTTATTCTGCTTCTGACCCCTTCATTTGGTATCAAAGATTGGATCTAGGCCTCACTCCCTCATGGGAGGGCCCAGGATCCTGAGAGGAGAGTCGCCCAGCCAGAGTCGCCCAACCAGAATGAGGAGGGCCAAGAGGTCTCTCATAATTTTGTGAGGCTGATAGCCCAGATCGAGAGAAGTAAGTTGGGAGAGGACCTGCGGAGCCAGATAAGAAGCCTCAGATTAAGTGGAGGTTGCGCTTGTCGAAATAGATGCTTGTCAGAATAGTTGAGGGAGTCGAGTCGAAGCCAAGCAGAGGAGGTCGTCGAGGGTTTCGTGTTGAAGGTAGCCATCAAACTAAGACTGCACAGAGGAGAAGCAGACCCTGCACCACAGAGCTAAAGGTGAGCAGTGAGGAGGCTGCAAGGAGGGTTGCATAGAATCAGATAGAGCCTAAAGTCTGTCCACAAGGAAACGCTGCAAAGAAACCCTCGTTTCTGGAGAAGGAAGCGACCACAAGAAGCGAACTAGAGTTTGTTGCGTTGATGCTGGAGAAAACCTCTGTGTGAGACTGCTTTTTGAGAGAAAGAGGAGCATCCAGTGTGAGACTGTGTAGGACTGGAGGAGGTCCCATGTGATGCTGAGGAGAGTCATGGGAGCTGAAGAGTTAAGTGTACGGTGAAATTATTTGCAGACAGGGAAAAATTCCAGTACGTGCTTGGTGGAGAAAAATGACAAGGGAAGAACGAGTTGGATGAGGCTGTGATCAGAAATAGATATGAGGGAGCTCGATGGTTTATGTTCGAGGCTGTTGAAGGCATCTTATTCTTGAGATACTGCAATGACGATGTTGTCTTGGTTGTGGTTTGCTCTTCTTTCACTACTTGTAGTTCATTCCTCTTTAAAGAGCACAATTCGTACAAGTGAAGGAGAAACGGTAATTGATCTTTATTGGGGTTGTATTTGTTTATTATGTAGGGTCCGTATTCAAATTTGTATATGGATTTCAAGAGACCGATAATAAATTTACTTTAGTTACTGCTGTTAAGGCTTGTGCTAACCTGGCAGATGTAGAGATATGAATAGGCATTGCTATGTTAAAATGTCTCATCTTCCCAAGTGAGAGTTAAGTCAAGCATTTCTGTATGTAAAAAGTCCTCCTTTGGCATTGTAAAAGGGTCATTGAGTATATAGAAAAGTTATTTAGAATTCTCATGTAGGGTTTCCTTTTGTCAAGAGGAACATGAGTCAAGTTGTAAGAGGTTAGAGTTAAGTTCAAGTTAAGTTCAAGTGAGAGAAGGTCAAGGTCAGGCAACTGAGTCTAAAAGCTTTGTGAAAAGGAGGGAGTCTTGAAATGTAAATGTGTGAAAAGGAGTCTTGAGATGTAAAGTCATTCAAAATGAGTGCTAGTCAAAGTTAAAGTGAGAGTCTATTAAGCTAGTCAAAAGTTGAGTCCAAATCAAATGTTATGTGATGTAAAATCATGACAAGTGGCGCGTCAATTAAGTTTTCCAATCTATTGTCATAGGTTGTCTTGTTGGATCTTGATAAACTCCAAAAAGAAACATACCCATAAAGTATATTGAAAGGAAAAACAAGATGCAAGAAGCAGTGTAAAACATAAAAGACAGACTCATGATCCAGAAGACAAAGGATGATGGAAGACAAAAAAAAAAAAGGATGGTGAAAGAAAAGGAAGAAAGACTCTAGTTGGAAGAGGTAAAGGACAAACAAGACTCTAGATGAAGTTATGTAATGCTTAATGAAATGGGCATATGTAATGGGCTTGTAATTTGTTGGGCATTTAGTAAAGAATGTGGAATTTTTGTACCTGAAATGAAATGATGCATATATGTTGTAGGGGGTGCATGATCGGTAGTACTCGACACCCTAGAGTTTTTTTTTTAAGTTGTAAAGCTTAGCCATAGGCAAGGTAATCTATATTCCCCAGGTGTTTAGTAAGCCCTATTGAGATAGGCCTACATGGATTAGAGTGATCATGTAGCGTGTATCCCTCTTAGGCATAAAGAGTGGATGTGTCGTCAAGTTGTGGAATTAACCACTAGGTAGGTACGAGGGTGGTAAGGTGTACTTGTATCTAAGTTTGATGGTGATCAGAGAAGTTAGATCTTTGATTAAGGGGAGGATTGTGAGATTAAGTAATCTCGGAGTGTGAGTTGGTTGGGACCAAGTTATGACTAAATGAGTCTAATGTATTAATGAACCATGTACGTGAAAATGATACCTAGAGAACTGGCGAGTACAACGGATGGTACCCATGTATCTCGGTAGATGGATCTCTTTTTATATGGACATCAATGATCATGCAGGTGCAAAAGGAAGATGCAAAGTTTGAGCATTAATCAATGTTATGCAGGTACAAAGAAGAAGCAAAAAAATGTTTGAGGATGAAACTCAAGTGAGAGCATGTTGTGTAAAGTAGCACATTGAAGGAAGCCCAACCATATGAAGATAGAAACAAAAGATGATGAAATGACTCAGATAAAGACCTAACCAAAACATGTATTCATTAAGGAGGAGACATTGCAGATCAAAGGAGCAACTTGCAAAGGCTTTAGCACAAGACCAATTTGAGTATTTGAGAAAAGCATTGGGCATTATAAATATTGATGTAATTAGTGGTAGAAATTAGGGGGGAGTGTTGGAAGCATTAATTAATTTCTACCAACCACCATAGAGTTTGAGACTCTTCTCCACCTACCACACCGACTTCCATCCGATTCATGACTCTTCTCCACCTACCACACCGACTTCCATACGATTCATGAATGTTTTGGATCCTCACGATCCTTCGATAAGCTCTATAAAATGAGGCAATGTAACCATTTTCATAGATCAAGCAATAGAATTTCTTTTGTGGGTTATTTGTCTGTGTTATTCTGCTTCTTACCCCTTCAATGTTTACCCTACAACAGTGTCTCCTATATGGCATACAATAATATCCACAACGCCTTTCTCAATATAGGCTCCTCCAGAAACTGCCAATTTATGAAAACAACAACATAGGATAGGTATGGAGACTCTCTAATGGTTACTTAGTATTTCTCTGATGGATTTCCCTCATAGAAGATTCTCTTCATCACGACTTTTTATCAATGATTCCTTGTGCATTTTCCTTGCAACACAACCCCTTCTTACTTTATCACTCCACGCTGACAATCCTTTCTCAGTGTGATTTTCCTATGGAGTCTCTTCTCTTGTGCAGACAACTTCTGTTCGTCTCATTCCACAGCTAGGGATTACAAGCTTCTGAGCGAACATTTCTCTTGTTGGCTACTCATACTCAATGTTAATATTTTCATCCTCCTTATATGCTATGCTTCACTTCTTGCTTTTTCTACTCTAACTGTGTATCAATACTTCAACAGTTTTCCATTTGATTAAAATAAAATACCACATAAAGCTTTTAATTCCCTACTGGAATGTCTTTACCACAATTTTTTACAGGAAATTTCCTTACCATAGTGACTAGGTTTTGGGAAAAAATGTGGCTCTCTTATAAGGAGACTCTCCCACTGGCAAGATGAGTATTTTGATCCAAATGAATAACCTCATCTATGCGTTGGATCGGCAAGGAAATAACAATGCTAACAATGACTGATGGTATTGTCAACTGCTCCAGTCAAAAGATTTTCAATGGATTTTTCAAAAGAAGAATGAATGTGCAGAAAAAAATTCCAAAAGTGGCACATTTAAACAATTTTTTGGTATTGAAGGTAAAGTAATAAAGTTGGAATGTAGGAAACTCAAGGTAGAGTGAAAGGAAGACACATCTTACAACAAAATTCTAAAAGTGAAAGAGAAGAATTGTGTAGGAGTTTCAAATGATTTTTTTAGGGTAGATGTTCAAGAAGTTTTGGGAACTAAATTGCCAAATTAGATTAACTTAAAGAAAACCTACAATGTTATAATTCTAATTTTCCATTATAATATGATTTAAGAAAGAGAAAAAAGTTATATCAATGCATTTGGGATTAATATAGGTACCAAATAAAAATCTAAACCAATAACAATGATAACAATAAAATATATCATTAGTGATCCGGTTTGTAAAGTGGGGGTGGTTTTATTCCTCTGTTAAGCCCTAATATTGGATCATTAACCCTTAATTGGGGCATATTAGATTAGTAATGTTATTTTATTTATGTCGGCTTTAGGCCATTAGTTGTAATTATACCTCCTAGTCTCC
>JZKD02S2398599.1:0-15112 GCA_000966675.3 Picea glauca
CCTGCCACTAAAATGACCCTGCAAGTTGATTCCTACAATTTTTTCCACTTTTTTTTTTTTAAGTAAAAAGGGGTAGTACCTATTATATTACCAAAAAGAAGAGTACAGTGATCATCTTTGCTGCCAGCTGTCCTGCCTGAACAGGAAACCAGGGCAATTAAGCTATAGAGTTTTAAAACATGAACCATAACTAAGCAAGAGTAGCTAAGCTTTCTAAACTGAGTTAGACAACAGAAGTATTTCTAACCAGGAGCTTCATTCTTCCTCTGACGCCAGCCTTCCGGGAGCGAGTACGCATGTGCGCACGTCGGGCATTGTCTCTTCGGAGTGCTTCTGGAATATGCTGCAAAAATCATATCTAGACGCTGGTCCAATCTGGCTAAGCGGAATGCGTGGTCGTCCATGAGGTGTCGGAGCTCGAAAATGAGAGAGAGGTACCGAGAATCCACGGCTGGAGGTTGGTCTGGTTCCCTGCTGACGTTGGGCGCTTGATTGTTGGAGTCCCCTGCTACACTGGATGCCAAGCCTGCAGTCTTCTCCTTTCCTGCACTGGCCTCGGGAGGGGCTTCCTCTTCCACCAGGCATGGTGGGTAGAGATCCTCATCGATGGTTGCATTGAGGTCCCGCTGGGTGGTTTCGTGCTGTATCTTTGGTCCTTCCATGCTGCCAAGCGAGGCGAGGTGTTGTTGTGCCTCCTCCCAGCTGATTTCCTCTATGATTGCCATGGGTGGCGGATAACGTTTTTGCTTGCGCCTGGTGGCTACCAACTTCAGTACCCGCTCAAAATGGCCAATGTGTTTTCGCCGAGACTCTGCTCTATACCATGCTGCTCCTTGGCGGGATTTCCCCCGGAGCCTAGGCATGGTTCGGGCTATGATCTGCTCTGTAGCTTCACGACCAGGCTGCGACGGGGGTCGAAANAAATCATATCTAGACGCTGGTCCAATCTGGCTAAGCGGAATGCGTGGTCGTCCATGAGGTGTCGGAGCTCGAAAATGAGAGAGAGGTACCGAGAATCCACGGCTGGAGGTTGGTCCGGTTCCCTGCTGACGTTGGGCGCTTGATTGCTGGAGTCCCCTGCTACACTGGATGCCAAGCCTGCAGTCTTCTCCTTTCCTGCGCTGGCCTCGGGAGGGGCTTCCTCTTCCACCAGGCATGGTGGGTAGAGATCCTCCTCGATGGTTGCATTGAGGTCCCGCTGGGTGGTTTCGTGTTGTATATTTGGTCCTTCCATGCTGCCAAGCGAGGCGAGGTGTTGTTGTGCCTCCTCCTAGCTGATTTCCTCTATGATTGCCATGGGTGGCGGATAACGTTTTTGCTTGCGCCTGGTGGCTGCCAACTTCAGTACCCGCTCGAAATGGCCAATGCGTTTTCGCCGAGACTCTGCTCTATACCATGCTGCTCCTCGGCGGGATTTCCCCCGGAGCCTAGGCATGGTTCGGGCTATGATCTGCTCTGTAGCTTCACGACCAGGCTGCGACGGGGGTCAAAAATTAAAAATGAACCAAATGAACACTGCAGGGGTCCAATTCACCTTTCCCCTATTCATTCCCGCAATAACACTGAGAACTTGAATGCCTATCGCGTCCATTAATGGAGAGTTGCTAGTGCGCTGGCTCCGGGTACATTCCCCTCGCGCGAGAGGGCTCATCGACGGTGAGTGCTTGGTGTAAGCCATGGGCAATTAGTATTCGATGGGAGTTCGTCGGTTGATGCCATAAATGGGCGTCCCGGCGAGCATCCACGTATGTGCTTGCTTGGCGCGTGTCACCCCATCCGGGGGGCAATTTTTTCCACTTTGAAAGCATCAATATAGATAAAAAAATAATATAATGATCCAATATAAATCATACCTCCCCATTTATAGAGGCTTTTGGTCCCTAAAATATTTATTGAATGAGGTGAGGAAATGTTTCCTCTACATTTTCTCTAGAGTACCACTTTGTTTTGCTTGGAAGTTGTCCTTTCAACCCAATATGAGAGAGAGAGAGAGAGAGAGATTTCCATACACTAGAACCCCAAAACATCATTTTAATGCCTCAAAATGGCTCCAGAATGTTCTGAACCCTAATTTTCCAAAATGGCACCTGCCACTAAAATGACCCTGCAAGTTGATTCCTGCAATTTTTTCCACTTTGAAAGCATCAATATAGATAAAAAATAATATAATGATCCAATATAAATCATACCTCCCCATTTATAGAGGCTTTTGGTCCCTAAAATATTTATTGAATGAGGTGAGGAAATTTTTCCTCTACATTTTCTCTAGAGTACCACTTTGTTTTGCTTGRAAGTTGTCCTTTCAACCCAATATACCAAAGGTCATCCTGACCCTTTTTGTAGTTCTAGACCGCTTCTACAAAATTGTGTCTTCTACTAACTCTACCTGAGCATCTGATGCTAAGTCCTCTATGGAAGGTAGGACCTGCTCCTCCTCCTAATCCAACATGGAATGCTCATAAAGTTTGAGATTCTCCACATTCACTTCTAAGTAAATGCACACGTATGGGGGTAGACTGAGTATGTAGGAATAATATCCCACCTTTTCCAATACCTCAGAAGGACCATACCACAGATCCTTGATCTTCTTACCATAGCCATATAGCCTTTCCTTATTCAACTGTAACCATACTATGTCTCCCACTCTAAATGTTTTCTTGGTTTTGTGTTGGTCATGTCTAGCCTTGTACTTTTCCTATGCCTTCTTTAGTGTCTCTTGTATTTGCAAATCGATATGCCTGATCTTCTCAGCAATTTTTTATGCTTTTAATGCATCTCCTGTGATGTCTCAGCTCACTCCTCCTTGTTTTTCGTATGCAACATCTAAGGGTGAAGGTTAAAAATACCCAAAGAAAGTTTCAAAAGGTGTTCCAGGTAGAAATCGGTGGCCACCCACCTATTCCACTGGCTCAAAACATGGGTTTCCACATTGGCAGTTTTTCTATGGTTTTTCGGGTCCTGAACTTCTAAGGATGTTTGGAGACCCTAAACGACGTTTTCTTGGGTACGACAACACCTAGACGATTTTCGAAGGCATTGCCTAAGATGAACGAAATATGTACTCCTCGGATATACTTTTTCGACGAGGTATAGAACACCCCAAACGAAGATCGTATGCAAACGTTACGCCCTTGGGAAGTTGACGTACCAACTACCCCCATCAGGGCCCGCAATCCTTTTGGCATTTCATCTTCCGGGGTTAGGGTTTTGGATTTTATTTATGTTAAAAAGGTCTCTATAGCCTCATTGTAAATATCATCATCTTCTTGTGAATGGGTGTAGCCATCACATCTCTTCTCAGAGATAAGTTGCCACCATTTTAGCGAGTCATTCAATTTGTAATTTTACAGTTTTTGTACATTCTCTCATTAATAAAAATTGCGCATTATTGTATCTCTATGTTTATTGTAATATTTATGTGTATCTCACAATATCTCTATATATTTCATTGTTATATATTTGTCTTCATTTCGTTCTCAAAATAATCTGGATCAGTGGTATCAAAGCAGTCTACTTCTTTTAGTTTCTCATTGCATGTCCCCGATGAAGTCAGGGTATAGAGAGTTAGGTCTCGAGCTAGTTTCTCTTGAGGAAAACCACTCTCGAAAACACAAGTGGCCTCCCATGGTGGATGAAAAGAGAGACGAGGGAGCAAAAGATCCCATCAAGTTGTTGCTTGCAGAATCCCTTTCACAAGAGAGGAACGAGATGTTGGAGATTTTTTCCCAAATCCTTCAACGATTACCGACAATAACATGCGCATCTTCGTTGATCAATCTCTTTGGAGATGCTACCCCATTCAAGGTACAAGTTAATTTTGATATTCATGTATATGAAGGTCAGATTGATGCAGATTCTTTGGAAAAATGGTTAAATTTTCTAGAAGGTTATTTCTCTGTTCACAATTTTTCCGATAGAGAAAAGATCACCTTTGCGCTCCTTATGGCTCTTCCCCATGTCAAACATTGATGGTAAACTTACTAGGAGGAAAGTTCCATAGAGGATTCTATAATATTTGGGGCCGAGCCCACCTGATATTTTTTTATGAATGTGATCAAGGAGCAATATTACCCTATAGGAAACTATGTTGACCAGTGCATGAGATGGACCACACTGCATCAAAAGCGGGACCAAACAGTGCCAGAGTTCACAAATACCTTTCATACCTTGAGCACCAAGATGGGTATCAAAGACTCTGAGTGACATCTGGTTGTAAAATACCATGGGGCTCTACATAGGTACATCCAAACCGAAATGGAGTTTCTGAACATCTCATCATTAGGAACCGCTTATAGATATGTTGTCAAAATCGATCAGAAATTTAAGCAACAGAATAAGCGGGAATTTGGGTCTGCAAATCCGCAACAACCAAAGTATGGTAAAGGCATCCCTAACTCACGAAATAGCCAACCTCAAGAAATCCATTCCAAGTCATAAGAAAATAAGGGTAACATGAAGATGAAGAAGGACACCGAGAAGTGGTGCGACTTCCACAAAATCCCTTGGAACAACACCCATGAATGTCACTAAAAACCGTCATTGGTGGCAGAGCTCAAAGAAACAGAGTTGAGCCCTGACTCGGACTCTAATCCAAACAATAATAAAATGAGACAGATAATTGATGCAGAACCCATTGCTATTGTCACGACAACAAAAATCCAACCAGAAGAACCAGAGGATCCCGAGGAGGGGGAGCACCTTTTCCATTCACATATGTGGGTGAAGGGGACCCCGCTGCATTTTATTGTTGATAGAAAAATCCAAAAGAACCTCATCTAAATAGAGGTCAAACAGTTGGATTTGTCGACAACACCACACCCGCAACCATACAACATCAGATGGTTTTGTCAGGGACGAGATATTCGTGTCAACCAGCAATGTTTGTCATATGGCAACAAGCCCTTCAAGGATTAGGTACTGTGTGATGTTTCCCCATTGGAAGTATATGATGTTCTTTTAGGCCAACCATATTGATAAAATATAGACATGAACTACAATATGGCGGAAAAGACTCACTAGCCAACACTTTTGTATTCACACCAATGTTACATATTTATAGTACAATGGGTGATGCCACCTNTGCAAACGTTACGCCCTTGGGAAGTTGACGTACCAACTACCCCCATCAGGGCCCGCAATCCTTTTGGCATTTCATCTTCCGGGGTTAGGGTTTTGGATTTTATTTATGTTAAAAAGGTCTCTATAGCCTCATTGTAAATATCATCATCTTCTTGTGAATGGGTGTAGCCATCACATCTCTTCTCAGAGATAAGTTGCCACCATTTTAGCGAGTCATTCAATTTGTAATTTTACAGTTTTTGTACATTCTCTCATTAATAAAAATTGCGCATTATTGTATCTCTATGTTTATTGTAATATTTATGTGTATCTCACAATATCTCTATATATTTCATTGTTATATATTTGTCTTCATTTCGTTCTCAAAATAATCTGGATCAGTGGTATCAAAGCAGTCTACTTCTTTTAGTTTCTCATTGCATGTCCCCGATGAAGTCAGGGTATAGAGAGTTAGGTCTCGAGCTAGTTTCTCTTGAGGAAAACCACTCTCGAAAACACAAGTGGCCTCCCATGGTGGATGAAAAGAGAGACGAGGGAGCAAAAGATCCCATCAAGTTGTTGCTTGCAGAATCCCTTTCACAAGAGAGGAACGAGATGTTGGAGATTTTTTCCCAAATCCTTCAACGATTACCGACAATAACATGCGCATCTTCGTTGATCAATCTCTTTGGAGATGCTACCCCATTCAAGGTACAAGTTAATTTTGATATTCATGTATATGAAGGTCAGATTGATGCAGATTCTTTGGAAAAATGGTTAAATTTTCTAGAAGGTTATTTCTCTGTTCACAATTTTTCCGATAGAGAAAAGATCACCTTTGCGCTCCTTATGGCTCTTCCCCATGTCAAACATTGATGGTAAACTTACTAGGAGGAAAGTTCCATAGAGGATTCTATAATATTTGGGGCCGAGCCCACCTGATATTTTTTTATGAATGTGATCAAGGAGCAATATTACCCTATAGGAAACTATGTTGACCAGTGCATGAGATGGACCACACTGCATCAAAAGCGGGACCAAACAGTGCCAGAGTTCACAAATACCTTTCATACCTTGAGCACCAAGATGGGTATCAAAGACTCTGAGTGACATCTGGTTGTAAAATACCATGGGGCTCTACATAGGTACATCCAAACCGAAATGGAGTTTCTGAACATCTCATCATTAGGAACCGCTTATAGATATGTTGTCAAAATCGATCAGAAATTTAAGCAACAGAATAAGCGGGAATTTGGGTCTGCAAATCCGCAAAAACCAAAGTATGGTAAAGGCATCCCTAACTCACGAAATATCCAACCTCAAGAAATCCATTCCAAGTCATAAGAAAAGAAGGGTAACATGAAGATGAAGAAGGACACCGAGAAGTGGTGCGACTTCCACAAAATCCCTTGGAACAACACCCATGAATGTCACTAGAAACCGTCATTGGTGGCGGAGCTCAAAGAAACAGAGTTGAGCCCTAACTCGGACTCTAATCCAAACAATAATAAAAGGAGACAGATAATTGATGCAGAACCCATTGCTATTGTCACGACAACAAAAATCCAACCAGAAGAACCAGAGGATCCCAAGGAGGGGGAGCACCTTTTCCATTCACATATGTGGGTGAAGGGGACCCCGCTGCATTTTATTGTTGATAGAAAAAGCCAAAAGAACCTCATCTAAATAGAGGTTGTCAAACAGTTGGATTTGTCGACAACACCACACCCGCAACCATACAACATCGGATGGTTTTGTCAGGGACGAGATATTCGTGTCAACCAGCAATGTCTGTCATATGGCAGCAAGCCCTTCAAGGATTAGGTACTGTGTGATGTTTCCCCATTGGAAGTATATGATGTTCTTTTAGTCCAACCATATTGATAAAATATAGACATGAACAACAATATGGCGGAAAAGAATCACTAGCCAACACTTTTGTATTCACACCAATGTTACATATTTATAGTACAATGGGTGATGCCACCTCATAGAGAGATTTGCTCTGGATCATAAAATCATGCATGATTATTAGGTTAAGAAATATTAACTAACTCATTAGTCATCACTTGGGGATATATTACTAATATCCTAAATGAATAATACAAATATAGGTGACAATTTATACTTAGTGATTGGTTAAGGTAAGCCATAGGCTAACAATCCCCCCTCAATCACAAGTCCGATCAATAATACCAACAATAAATCATAAATTGGTATCAATTTGAAGTCTTCATATTGAAACTCATGTGTTGAGCCTCAATGAAGAACTGCCTGAAAAACCGTCAATCTAGATGTTGAATGGTTCATCTAAAATGAACTGGAAAAGAGATGAGATAAGAAAGTGAACAATTGTAATATCTGAACATTTTCTGATTACTTGTCAATTCGATCATTTTTCCAAGTATTTGAGCTAGAAGAATCTAATGTCTTATGCTAATTGGTGAACATGTAGTATCATCACTCTACTATCAGTGTATCACTGAAAGTGCTCTCTGAATTTGTGGTTTGGGATAACCACTAACCAATTGATACCATGTATCTAATGGTTTTTGGATGACCAATAACCAATTTTGACACTTTTAGGTGTCCAACAACATCCCAATGTATAATGTGTACGATTCAATTGCAAGTCTTTGAACCATAATCCTACCAAAGTCTACCATCTCTGAAAAATCTCACTATGTAATCATGTGAGACGGGATGCATGCAATTTTTTCAATTAATGTAAACTCCAATCTAATGAGAGTGAACCAAGAGAAGTGAATCATCTTCTAGTCTGACACATCCCTGAAAATTCCTGACAACTCAATAAAATGCCAAGTTACAATGCAGAAGGATCCTCTTGTCCTCTGTTAGTTCGAATGACCATCTATGTGAACCAAATGTCCACATCATTGCTCTCAAAATCAAAATCAACATCCCAATTATGTATGATTCAACTTAAACTTATTGAACCATAATTCTGCTAAAGTCTATCATCTACAAACCGTAGTTGCCCATTTGGAAAATTTCATGCCCACCTGGCATACTTGATGTTTGTTGTTGTCAAAACTTTTGGTCTGACAGCCATTTTCAATTCCATCATTAATTCCCCCCTTTGTTAGTTGAAAGGAGAGACCATAAGTGGTTTCATGAACCATCGTCACTGGTATTTTGAATTCCCCCCCTTAAGGTGCATAAGATTTTCATCATTGTACTCCTTCCTTCTATGCTCAAGAGAGTACCATACTTGTTCCATTTGAGTACAACACAAAGTGGGCATGAGTACTCCTTCCTTCTTTTGGCCTATGTTTTCCAGGTATTGTGCCTATAGTACAAACACCTCATCCATCGTCCTTGGCTTGAATAGAAATACTTGCTTTCGTAGATGATTATATAAACCCCCTAGATACTTGAAGAGTACATCTGAGTTCTTGGGAGAGATACCCAACATGATGACCATGTTTCTGAACTCAGTGGTGTACACTTGTACACTCTACCCCTACCTTTACTTGAAGTAGTGCCACCGGATCCATTTCTCCTCTACATACCCAATAGGGTAGAATTAGGACTTGATGAGGGTTTTGAAGTCGTCCCACCTAGTTATTGGCGAATCACCCTCCAACCTAAGTGTTTCTATATGGATTTCCCATCAGGTTAAAGCATATCCCTCTAACTTCAATCTAGTAAATAAAATCTTTTGTTCTTCATCTTTATGGTGAATACTAAAATAAACTTCTAGTTGTTGCAACCAATGGTTCAATTTTAATACATCGATCTCACCTTGGTATGGATTTATGTCCACTTTTGTTTTCATATCGAATAGGGATTGTGAAGGCTTCATGGCACTCGAACTCGCTTGCTCTTTCTTGGATTCTTTCCATGACTCCTTTCTTGAGTCTCCCTAATCTCCCGACTTCCCCTCCGATCTGATCTCTAAGTTAAAGCCTCCGTCATCTTCGAATGGTTCAATCTTTCTTACTAGAGCCGCCATGAGGAGGTTCATATTGTGACTAATGTCGGTGACTTGTTATTCCAACCTCTAAAATCTCTCTTCTACTGGATATTGAGGGTTATTATGAATAGAAACATTCGCCATGGCTAGTGTTTTTGTGACTTCTCTTTAATCTGATTCATGGACCCTGCAACTTCCCACAAATACCCAAAAGAAAAACCTACTCTGATACCAATATGATCTATAAACTTCCACAAATATTCCACTAGAACATTTCATCACAACATATTTGATAAATAAAACCAAAATCTACACTATGAAGGTTAAATTCCTTTAGATTACAAAGTATTTAGTTACTAATTTTCTACTTATGCATGATATAAATAAATGTGAAAAATAATGAACAGTAAAATACAATCACACACACCATCCACAAGATAACACAAAGATTTTCTTTGGGAAACCCTTAAAAGAGAAAACCCATCTAGAAGGTGAGGTTGCTTTGCTCTCTTTTCTCAGGTATGGAAATAATACAAGTACAAAGGAGAAGGAACTCTCTATGGAGTTCCTGAGGCCTGTGGCTTTCTAGGCTACTACAAAAAATTAATCCCCTCTGTTGTGCTCTCTAATTTCCCACTCCTAGTTGTTCTGCTCTGCTATGGAACAAAATACAATAACATCAAATGGAACCGCTTCTCCTCCTAGTGGCCTGGTATTTAACATAACTTAGTAGCCATCTAGGGGTAGGCTTTTGAGTTCCTCAACCCTCAATTGTGGTAGGGTTTTGAACCTTCTAAAAACTTCTTGAAATTCCTCACGTGGCTAGCCCCATATGCATGAGTAATGGGGGATGACGTGGCATTGTATCATACCATGGTTGTAAACACGATAGACCATCTTGCCGGAGGAAAAACTTTTGCATACAAACTTCAATTGATGCACGATTTGCACCTTTGGAAAGGTATTAGAGTGTAGAACACCTTCAAGGGGGTGGGCACAAGTTCTATAAACTATAACCCAAAAAAACATTATTTAATGCCTCAAAATGGCTCTGGAAGGTTCGAGACCCCAATTTTTCAAACTGGGACATGCCACTGAAATAACCCTGCAAGCTGATTACTCCATTTTTTCCACTTTGAAAGCATTGAGATAGATGAAAAATAATATAATGATCCAATCCTGATCACCCTACGTCGTTGACTTCGAATTCAAGGCTCAATACTTCTGTTCGCGTGTAGGAATCCATGTTGTAATTGATGCATTGTTAAGAATGTCATATCTTCATCTAACATCGTTGTTATTGCTTGAGTTGTTAGTGGTTTATGGTGATGGAAGGAAGAATGTAAACATTCGTGATATTTCATTGCATAAATGCAAATCAAACCGGGTTGCAGGTGACCTTTATCTGCATCATAAATTTCTTGTGGACGTTCATCATGATGAGTGTGGAATTGTTGCAATCACCTGCTCGATCACACTCCAGGATGTGAGAATTTTGATCCACCAAAGATCAAAAGATATCCCATTTTATAAAAAATTAGGGTTAGTGATATATTCACCAATCAATGAAGAGCACTATAGGTGAAGGAATGCTCTGCAACCAATCTCATTTTTCCACAGACTCGTGCACTACTTTTGGGCATATTCAAATGCATGCAAATTCAATTTTGTTGTTGCTTCATGCTCAAGATAAAAGTAACACTACCATTGATGAGAAGGTATGGCCTTACACTCAGAAGTGGGGTCTAGTTTGTGCTCTTATCGTTGTTCCAAGTCAAAGCTGAGCGAAACAAACACGAGATAACATCAACATTGGTTCAAAGACTAAGGTTTATGTTTGAAATATAATATGAAAAAATTGCTAATGGTCTGCTTATAATGGTCTACTTATAAAAGAATTAGTTCCTATTGCCTTAATCTTCCCGAGCACATGAATTTCATCGCTCAATGCCTCAAAGACTGGCCATAAGTGGAAAGCTACAGGAAATTCAAGTTGGTGGATGCGCTAATGTTCACAGAATTTTTGAGGTGGTTCTTATCACTTCCAGTTCAATTTCTCATTGAACGACGCTTTAATTCTGATGCATATAAAGCTTTCTCAGCCTTTGGATCTTCTGAAGCAAGTGTTAAAATTTTTTGGCAAGACTAACTATCAAAAGCATTCTGAGATTTTGTGCACTGTGCAAACGTTAGAATAAAAATTTCCCGTCATTAGAGTTCAAACAATTATCGTCCACTTTAATGGTTTGTTCTCCTCCTGCATTTATCTTTGTGGAATACCAAGAGGAGCCATTTGAAAAATTACACAGATTGTCTCTCATTTTCTTTCAAGGCCTGTTTCTGTTGTGACTAGTTGCAGAGGATGGAATAGTTTACATATGCATCCTGTGACAATATCGTAGATAAAACTTATGGAGGATCATGAACTTACATGGTCGGATTTCATTGGTCTCACTTTTGATTCCTACACTAGATTCTGCACTCTCATCCTATGAAGGAAAAAATACAATGCTATATTAATGGAGATCTACAATTCTAAGATAAATGAATGGACTTATTCCAGACAAGTGTGGATGAATTAGTTCAGCCTGTAAGCGAGGGAATATATTCAAATGGAAACTTCTATTGGATAAATGGAGTAGACCATGGTCGTGAGAGTTTCACTGTATTTTCTTCTGATGTTAAAGAATGTAAACAGAAAAAAATCAAGGGGCAGGGGCCATTTATAGTTAGCATCAAACAACAATAATGCAGGAGATAGGAAAGAATGAACCTTTTAATAATATAATATTTAATTTGTAGAATTCAATTACATAAATAAAACTATGACTTAACATTTGGAGGGGCATAAAAAGAAACGTTCAATACAGAAAGAGGATTGGAGATTTTTGCAGAGAGCCCACGGGGCCATATCTTTTATAGTAGATCGAAAAACCAACCTATAGAATCATTGTTTTCTTGCATATTTCGTTCTTCCTCACTTTGTTTATGTAATATTCCTTAAGGTAATCAAAAATTGTTCTTCTGAATGACTTTAATCTTTGTATGAATTCATTTTCAATTATAAATATATATTTCCATACTTGTTTTCATTGTTTTCTTTACTTTACATCTGTACTTGAACATTTTGTTAAATTTTACCAATTATGCTAATTTATGCCTATTATTTTGATTGATTTCATGGTTCTGGGTGGATTTTATTTAATTGCTTTGCAATAGGTAGTGTATTCATTACTGCGTGTTTGTATTAAATAACATCCTACCAATAACAACTCCAACAATAACAACAATGTTCTACCTAGTATCCACAATGGGATTTGTGTTAGCAAACTATTGTTCTTGACCTTCTTCCATGAACTTGGCCATTTGTGTTAGCAAACTATTGTTCTTGACCTTCTTCCATGAACTTGGCCAAACCTATTGTGAAGTCACCTAGAACCTCCAATGATGTTGTCTTTGAAGTTTGTTGCACTTAGGATGCTTCCGAGGCTTACTAACTTTGCCTTCAAAATCATTTTCACTTGGAGTGCTTCCAAGTGTTCCAATTTGTTCAAAGGACAATCCATTGCAAAATAATTCTGGTAACAAAGAAAACAAACAACATTCTTACCTCTAGATTTAGGAAATTTCGGTTGCTTCCTTGTTGTAATGTTGTTGTCATATTGAGAATATTTCCTTCTAAACAATCCCAACTTTAGGTAGCACCCAAGTCTCTACTTAATCTATCAAACCCAACTTTTAAACCTAAGCTTTGGCCCATGCTCTACTCTACTCTAGCTTCGCCACATGCACCTGATACAATTGATGTATCTCTAGACCCCAATGTTCCAAGACCATGGCCATGGCTTCCATCTTAGTATTTTGTGAGTCCTCTATTATTTTCATGTTGTAACCCATAAATGGTTTGAAAATACTTCCCAAGTCTCAAAGACTCGGTTCACCACGCTACCTCAAGCTTGCTACACACCATTCCATGTGGACGAATTGTCATGATTCCCTGCTGCAATAAGGCACTAAATCAACATTTTTCGAACTTAAAGTCATTTTGCAATTGCTTGTCAAACTCGTCTCAAAACCTACTACTTTAGTTCAAGTTCCTTCCAAAAAAAGGTGCCCTAATTTCACTTGTCACGATAGCGACAATGGTGAAGAGCACCCAAACTATCTCAAAATCAACTATGGACCCACCTTTCCATCAAAAAGTGGTGAAGAGTATGCTCTAATACCACCTGTCACAATAGTAATAATGGTGAAGAGATGTTATGATACCATCTGTTACGGAAGTAACAACGGAAAAGCACCATAACTTTTGCTTTAGTACCCCTTGCCATTGACCTATAGTGTGCCTAAGTTTCCTTTGCAAACTTGAATTTCTCTCAAGTTTGTTTCATCACTTGAGGTTGTGTGACACTGCCTTGCCTCAACTGCAGGGGCTTGTCCAACCTGCACCTACAACCACCAAACTACCCCTCTTCACTTAAGTTCTATGTCACATTTGTGTTTCGCACCCCAAGTGTCGCAAAGTGACGTATGCACCTCAATAAGTGTCACATGCACTATCACAAGTGTCATATGAGCCTTCCCAAGTGACGCATTCAATTTGTGAAGTGTCACCACCCCTTGACACCATTAAAATAATTGTTCATGACCCCCAAGTCATATGGGAAGAGGAAACCCATCATTTCTAGGTCAAAACAAACATTTTCCTTGGAAAATTCGACCTTTTTTGGGGCATTCATGAAGGGTAGTGCCCCCCTGGCCATGTGTAGGGAGCATCGGTGCTCCCGTGCCCATGTATAGGGAGTTCCACTTTTGGCAAATGGCGCCCTATCTCTCACTATGGGGGATCGCCATTCTTGTTGAGGGAAAAGGGGGATCTCCTCCACCTTATTCTATGGACCATCTTTCTCAGATTGGGTTGGTTGTGTTCGACCATCATGCTTTGGCTTCACTTTAGGATCTGATCCAAACCTCAAGGAGACATATCCTCAACCATATCCCTCATTTTCTCATGGTGGTTGTGCCTCTCAAGCCTATATATTGAGGGATTTCCAAGGTGAAGGGGGAAATAATCAGTCAGAGTATCATCATTTTGATCTTAGTAGATTCGTGCAAAGGCTGGATGAGGAGAGATTGGAGAGGCTTCTACTAGATCAACCATTGTCCGTAAGTATTCTCTTTGGATTCTCATTTGAATATACTTGGCCTATTTCCTTCAAGCTTGTGTATTCTTGCATGTGCTTGTCTATTGTTGTTTTAATCTTCGTAGATGGATTTGTTTTACCTAATCAACTAGAGTAGGATATAGTTGTTTCTCTTTGTTTCCCATTGCAAGTATCAAGTTGTGTCAAGGAGTTTGAAGATTAAGCTCATGGATTGGAAGCAGCGGGGACAAACTTCGAAACAAGGTACATCATGCCCTTTCTCCCTCTCTCTTTCTGATTGGTCAAAATGAATTCAAAGGGATGTTAGTGTCTACTTGCAGTGTTTCTGTCTTTGTATAGGGGTCTAGTAATCCAAAGGAGGTTTCATCTGTCCGTAGACGAAACATTCTGTAACAGAAATTGGTGACTCCACTAGGGAGGGACTTTGACTAGTCTTTCCTTGGATCGTCAGAAGCCTTTGCCTATCATTAGATCTTGTTTGTTGCTTGATTCTGATCTACTTTCCCTTCCCTCTTCTTCACTGAAGAGATCACAGAGTCATTGATTGGATTTTCTGAGTTTTTATCCTTTTTGAGCAATTTTCTAAACTTTTCAGAAGGATGGCACTCCCTTGCAGTTCATACCAGGGCGCCACTTACCTCACGGGTGCTCCCCAGAGCCCTGTTAAAGGGCGCCATTAGCTGACTGGCACCCCCCAAAGCCTCCTACAGAGCGTCATTCCCCTATTTGGTACTCTATATCCTTGAGAACAGGGGCGCCAGTCCCCCTGTTTTGATTTTTTTTCCCCTTTTTGCTTGTTCTTTCTCAGTCTAATCTTGAGGGGTTTTTTGCCTAGAGACTCCTTGATAGTCTTTGACTTTGTTTGCCTGAGAATTTGACATTTATCACTCATTTATGTTTCTCCCTTGAGTTTGCAAATTTTCTCCTCGTTGTGGTCCCCTTGTGTTAACAG
>JZKD02S2398599.1:15408-26368 GCA_000966675.3 Picea glauca
TGTTCATCAACTAGGCTTTGTGAAGGTTGCTTGGTATTGAGCCTTCTTGTATTTATTTGAAACATCTCACTTTTCTAGATGATTAGGACTCTTATGCTCATTGTTTAAGGATTTTCATGAGTCTTTGTCTTCTTTCTCTTTTGCATCTGTGAGTTCTTGATTGAACAGGTTATCCCCTACTTGTTTTCTTTTAGTTCTCAACATTTTGAGTGAATTTTGTTTGATTGTTTTTTGCCTCGTACTTCTTTGTGTCAAACATAGATGTCTTTCATCTGAAAGTTATGAATCGAAAAGTTTGCATATCTCCTTGCATAATCAAATGAAGAAATGTTGCATTCATTAGGAAGTTTGTTTTGGTATATGTTTGAAAAAAGAGCTAGTTTTGCATGTGCATTTCGATTTTCGAAAACATTTTCTTGGTAGTTTGGCATCATCTTGATCCCAGAAATTGAAAGTTGCATTGTTTTGAGTGTTTGCTTATGTTAAAGAAGAATAGAACTCTTCTCCTTCCCATACATAGAATTTACCCAAAAAAACGAGTTGCATCTCATTCTTTTGCATTCTATTGGAGTAGAGTCTCTCTCACATCATCAGTTTCATCTCAATGAACCCTTCGAGTTAAAAGCCATTAAAATCAACCACGCGCTAATAAAATCAACTAGAATATTTTTTGGTTTTAGCACACTAATAGTAGCACAGGATTAGGGTCTTTAGACTAGGTGAAGTGAGTAAATTGTCCAAGACTACTAAAAAGACTGTAGAGCACTAAAGAGCGTTCAAATCCAATTTTTGTATAAGCATAGTTGGAAACCCCCTCTCACACAGAGGCTAAATATGAGGTTGCATGCGGGAGAGCAGTGGAGATTACCCCTCCAAAGCTTAACCAAACGTAGAAGACAGATCGTATATTGCACGCTTTTCTTGAGAAACCATTGGTTTCATTTGGTCGCAGTGCTTCATGAACTCAGAATCTGTTCAAGGTCCTCTGGAGTCCTACCGGTCCACTTGTCTTTAGTTCTCTTGAAGAGCTTCTGACTTTGATATCTTTCCCATACGTTCGATCCCGACTGTCCACTGTACCCACCCAGAGGCTAACTACGATTTGGTAACTTTAGTGGTCTTTCCTAGGTACCTGCAGAGGTGACTATGGGGGGATTCCCATGATACCTGGGGCAGACGTCGTATCACACTCTCAGTACCCTTGGAGGGTGATTCTACGACAGCGAGGCTTGCTTTCACCGAGAAGGGTTGTTACATGGAGATCAAGGTAATTGTTTCTCATTTCTTCGATGGTGGCTTGATATCCCATATTCAGAAGATCCTTGAGCCTACTATTGCTTGGTTGATTGCGTTTAGTTTTAATAGGAGTGTATTTCTTTGAATTTCGTAGTCGGTCTTAAGATCCGAGATTTCATAGTATACAAGGTATGGAACCTGACGTTTAGGAACCTCAACACAATCTTTCTTATGAAGCAATGATCGCAGATCACACTTTTGAAACCAAGAGCATCGCTCCTGGAAGTGGCCAACACGTTGAAGAACCAGTCCTAACCTTCATAGAAAGATTTGCATCTTTCGTTTACTGATCCATTTGGTCAACCACTCATTGATCCACCATCCACGAGATATGTTGATTCTTGTTCTTCTTATCAATTACCGCCCAATTCCACCACTACGCAATCTTTTGGCACGAACCCATCATCTTTTGGTTTTCCTGAAGGACTTGGGAATTCATCTTTTTCCACAAATCATATAGTTGATATTGTTGGTGCTTCTCCTTTACTGAAAATAGCATTGACCCAGGTAACCCTAACTCAACCACTTGCGCATTCATCTCCTTTCGCACATGAGTCAGGTAATATTCCTACTTTACTATTTCTGCACATGCACACACCAAGTGCTTTACTATTTCCATCAGTCAAATGGCCGACAGTCAATTCATTCACACAATCACGTTGCACAAGCTACTCAACCTCCATATCACACATCGCAGATTAGTACACCCTACATTGGAAGTCAATCTTCAACGGGAGGCCAACCTTCAGTTGCAAGGCAACTTTTTACTGGAGGGAAACCTACATGGTTGCAACATCAAAAATTATGGGGACAAACCTCTCCCACAAGTCCTTTTATCCCTACTACCATTGCCCTGTATCCTGGACACCCATATCCGGAAGTTATGAATCCTTTGTGGGCTCAGCCCAATCCGACGGGCATTCCTCCACAAGGAACTATGCCCTATCAATCCGTAAACCCCACGATTCCAACGCAACGGTCCCTTCCACCGCCATACATGGGCGGGCCAACAGGGCAACCGCAGTATGTAGGAGGTCCATATGTTCAGTCACAGTACATGGGTGGACAAACTGGATAACCACCTTACATGGGCAGACAACCCAGAAATCCACCGTACATGGGAGGACCATCTATTTTTGTCATCTCACGACAACCTAGATATGGTCCTACTGGTGTTCCCACACAATATGGTTATCACCAGTATCCATAGCCTAACCGACAACTACGGTTCTTGGCTATGTTAGAGTTGTTAGATATGTCGCATTTAACAAATGATCCCATTCAACGTGCCCCGTTTTGGCCCACCATCCCTGCCAAATTACTGTCCAACATCCCGAAATTCGTCAGAAAACTTGGGGAAGATCCTAACAATCATGTTATGACTTTCCCTCTATGGTGTTCTTCCAACTCTTTAATGGATGATTTCATTCATCTTAGACTTTTTCAAATAACACTTACAGGGGCGACAGCGAAATGGTATATTGAATTGTCGTGTAACTCCTTTGTCGACTTTAATTCTCTTGCCATGGCTTTCATGACGCATTTTCAGTTGCCTATACGGTACGATACCAATACAAAACTTTTGACCTCTCTCCAGAAATCCTCTTCCACCCACATATCCGACCATATTCATGAGTGGAGACGACGAAGATGCTTGAAGGCTCCAATTCCAAACCAACTCCTCGCATATTGGTTTACAAAGTCGCTCTTGACTCCCATTGCACGTGATGTTGCTATGGAAAACGTTGTTACTAAGGAGTAGGCTCTCAGTCATGCGCAGGTTTTGAACTTGGTTTATTCCCAATCCAACACACTTTACGATATGATCCCTCACGCTCCTCGTCCGTTGAACGATCCATCAAGACCTGCTCCAAAACCAAGTTTTGTTTTGGACACCAAAACTACTTCCGCTCCTGCTCAAACCTCTGAGGTGAATGCGGTCCAATCCACTTCATCTTCGCAACCAGGAAGTAAGAAAAAAAACAAAGGTAAATCCAAGAAATCTTCTAACGAGCAAGATAATCCTAAGACTATTGATACTCAACCAAATAGGAAGCCTAAATCTCCTTGTATGATTTGTGAGGAAGACCACTACACGAAAAATTGCCCTCATCGTGAAGTCGTCGCTAAATATTTGAAGGGTACCTCCCAACCGGTTCAGCAGCAACAATTGGTTGCACAAAACCCTACCCCTGCGCAAGGGGGCAACGCAGGTCATTCCCACCATAGGGATGCTTCCACAAGTGCCTCTGAAGTGTACATGTTTAAGACTGTTAATGTCAGGACTCACGCAAATACCTATGACACTCCTCTAGGTGATCAGAATAAAGGAAACGATGTTGATCAGCCCTCTAGTTCCACTCCTCCATCTTCCAATCCTTTTCAGATTGAAAAATCAATTTGTGACGCAGCATTGCGCTCGCCCAAGAGCGTAATTCGAAAGGCAACATTTAATCCCAATGCTCGTGCTGCCAAAAACTACAACATCGTTGAAGATTTGGCACAAGCGCCTTGTGCTATGTCAGCCCTCGAAGTTCTACATCACTACCCCAGTCAACGTAGAACCCTGTTGTTAGCTATTATATCTATGGATCCAAAAGAGTCGAATCTGATTATGTTTAATCCGGATTATTTTAAGGAGAAGCTCTCCCACCACTTGGCATTCCAAATTCAAGTTTTGGTTGGTGGAAAGAACATCCATCGCATTGTTTTGGATGAGGGAGCCTCCACCTATGTCATGTCTTTGTCTTGTTGGAGAGCCCTTGGTTCTCCTACACTTACCCAGACTCCTACCACCTTGATAATGTTTGATGGACGTGGTTTCCAACCTCACGAACTCTTGCAACCTTTCGTTGTGACGTTGAAGGGTAAAATTGTTTCGGTCGATATCGAAGTGGTCGATGCGCCCCTGGATTATAATTTGTTACTTGGTCATAGTTGGTTCTATGCAATGATTGTCGTCGCATCTTCGGTGTTTTGTATCCTGCGATTTCTCCATCAAGGAAAAATTATCATTGTTGACTAGCTTGACTATACAACTCCACATCTCCACAATGTTGCAGCGAATAATGTTTATTTTCTAGGACAGAATGGTTTTGAGAGTGTAGGTGTAGGTCTTCTTAAGGATTCCTTGCTTATGGGGGTTTTTCCTTTTCCCGCTCCTGCCACCGCACAGGTTTCCACACTAAACATGATTTCAACTCAGGTGCAACAATCCTTAAAATTTTCTGATCCTTTGGTAGTACCTGGTCTCGACGAGCATAGTTAGTCTCTGTCAAACTCGTTAAAAAATGAAACAGACCCCTCTCCATGAGAATCAAGTCTCACTCTAGATCGAGTACTTGAACCTTATTTTCCTCCGCCTAGTGAAAATGTTCTCATTAGTAACCAGACGCCTAAACAAGGAAAGAAGAAAATTCATCGGAGGAAACGATGCTTGGGGTGCAGGTCTCCAGTGTCTGGACATCATGTTGGAGCCAAACCGCTAACTTTTCTCACGCAAACTGGGGGAAAACTACCTCTAGAGAGATATGCTGCTAGGAGTGATCCTCGTTCGAGGGTTGTTGTTACCAAAGAAAAACTCTCTATGGCCAAGGGTAAACCACAACACCACAACAGACAGGTATGACTACAAAAATCAACTCAATTCCATTGTATGTTATATAAACCAATGCGCAAGATAAGAAAGAGGCCTACCTCGATCCAACGTTTGATGATGTTCCACCGTTGAGCACTTCGGCCCAAAGCTTTACACCTGCAACAAGCTCTCAACAAACAAGCAGAGCAAGTACATAGTGATAATATAAAGGGGTTAGCACATTAGATAACATTACAAACATGCTCATGGATAATAATCATATATTTGCACGATACCAATAGGACAGGAAAGGAGTATTTCTATTAATAATCGATCAGCATAAGTGACAACATTACAGACTTTTGTGTCGGCATGGTTCGAAACCAGGAAACCAAGTTCCTTCCAACTAGGCCTCCACCACTTCAATCATCCACCAAAGGCAAGCTCATAGGAGAGAGACAATGAGGTTCTCTCAACAATAGGGAAAGAGCTTGGGGGTTGAACACTGTGTTCAAACTTGAGGAAAAAAGCGATGCGGACTCAATATGAAGTAATTTCTCCAGAGTAACTTTTCTCTCAAAGTTGAATGCTTTCTCCTCTTTTCCATAGCTCGGAATTGTGCTTTTATAGTCTTCAAATTGCAACTGAAGAGCTGAGTCGCAACGTTTCCAGTATGTGGAAGGCCAAGGATTAGAGATCTCCTATCGTGACATGGAAACCCGACTCCATTTTTGTATTTTCTGGCACAAATCCCGATGTACGCAGGTTGTATTGGAGCAGCCTGCGTATACGCATGTTGTATAGCAGATAGGGCGCGTATATGTGGAAAAATGTGTATTTTTGGCTCTGGATTCATCAAAAAGGGATGATAAGTCTGCATAGGGAAATGAAAAAAGGCCCTCTGTGCAAGATAGCAATGGTGAGGCAAATCTTTCTATAACAGTGGTTCCCATCATAACGTAGTAGTTTTTTCTAAAACGAGCTTAGTCTTTGTTCTTTCTCATGCTCGTAAATACATGAAAACAGGTTATCAAGCTCAACCTTTGTTTTTTCTCGTGCTCATTAAAACATGAGAACAAGTTATTGAGTATATTTTTATCTCTTTTTTGGACTCGTAAAAGCTATACGAAAAACGAACTCTTTGGAGTTTCCTTTAAGCTTTTTTCAAACTCCCTAAACATGAAAAGATTGTCGAGTGATCTTGCTTCCTTTCACACTCGTTAAAAAGTTTGAAAGGGCATCTTTCGAGTGGTAAGGGCATCTTTCGAGTGGTAGTTTATCTCTTTTTTGGCCTCGCGAGACTAATTACGAAAAATGACTACTCTAATCAAGCACGATTAGAAGAGTTTTCCCATGTATTGTTTTACACTTTTTTCGAGCTTGGGAGACTAAATTTACGAAAAAGTCACTCATGGAGTCGTCTTTAAGTTATTTCCAGACTCTCTAAACGTGAAAAACCACCGAGTTTACCTTCTTTGGGCTCGTAAAACTATGCATCGAAGGACCTATGTAAATCCAATCTCCAGGACCCAGACAAGACCGAATCCCTCCTCCTTTAGGGTCGTTAAACATATGACGAGGGACTCATCCGAAAAATGAGTTATACCGAGCATATGTTATCCTCCTCAAGCTCGTTAAAAAAGAAAGGGGTACTCATCTATCTGGATGGGAGAAAAATTGAAGGAAGTAGTTCAATTTTTTTGGAATCCTTTATGGTAGCTATTGTCTCCCTTAAACATGGCACATGTTTGTGTCTCGTCTTACAGTTGGATAATATGCTTGTCTCTAAGTCATACCAATTCTATGTGTCGCCATACTTTTTCATCCAGTCGAAAAGTGCTCTTATCGTCATCACATTACGTTCTTAGTACTCGTCGAGTCAATGTTGCCAAGTCAGTGGTCGTGCTTCATAATGTTTAACGAAAGTTTCACTTCAAACCATCCATTTACAATATTACCAGTTTCCATTTCCTATGTCAGTCCATACTCATTTGATTCACCATCTTACATCACTTTCATGTGTAAATTTTGTGTCGATGATGGGGGATACATCAAGGCCCTTCTTCAATGAGCCTTTTCCTATCGACTTCAGCACATTATCCGAGAATTAGACTTAGAAACTAGTGACTACCTTGGGACCCGCATGCCTCAATGGCAGACCTCCTCACTTTCGACAATGGGTTTACATCTACAACCCCTGATTGATCGATTCCACGAATGTTCGACCTCAGTTCTTTTATTCTCATTTGCTAGAATGTACTAGGGTACCTTGAGAGTCATTGACATCATTGGTGATTTCTCTCGCGCTTGTTAACGGTTTACATCAACGACCAAAAATCAAGTGGTTTCTACCATGTTCGACATTAAATCATCTATTCACATGGCTAGATTCATACCATTTTGGGATCGAGACGAAGACCCTGAGGGTTGGACGCTCACTCTGTTATGTGTTTTGCCCAGGTTGTGATGGAGATCATTTGAGCATGTAAAAGATTTCAGTACAACCACCATGCTGGAAATCTTACTGATATATATATATAATGTCACATAGATCCACATTGTATTGATATGTGGCTATGTTTTGTCATCTCGTAGCTCCACTGTGTATCTTTCGTGGCTGCAATCAGTTCATGTCATGGAGGTATGGATCCACATTGTATCTTTGGTGGCCATATCCTTAGTCAATATTCGCATGGATCCGCAGTGTATTGGTCGACAGCCATGCTTTGAGTCATCTCGTATTTCGAGCATAGGTATGCCTACCTCAAAAACAAAACATATATTAATATTGTTTGATAATTATTTGCAGTTCTCCCACTCCAGCACCCTTGCATTGAAGAATTTGTAAAGTGTTTCGACCATCAGTTTCTCTTCTGCCCTCACACTTTAGGAGGTATCTATTACACATCAAAATGTTACATTTGTGTTTCACACCCAAAGTGTCGCAAGTGTCGCAAAGTGACGTATGCACCTTGGTAAGTGTCACAAGTGTCATATGCACCTTCCCAAGTGTCTCATTCACTTTGTGAAGTGTCACCACCCCTTGAAACCATTAAAACAATTGTTAATGACCGTTAAGTCATATGGGAGAAGGAAACCCATCATTTATAGGTCAAAACACACATTTTCTTTGGAAAATTCAACCTTTTTTGGGGCATTTATGAACGATGGTGCCCCCCTGGCCATGTGTAGGGAGTGTCGATGCTCCTCTGCCCATGTATAAGGAGTGTCACTTTTGGCAGATGGCGCCCTGTCTCTCACTATGGGGGAGCATCATTCTTGTTGAGGTAAAAGGGGGATCTCCTCCACCTTATTCTATGGGCCAACTCTCTCAGATTGGGTTGGTTGTGTTCGACCCTCATGCTTTGGCTTCACTTTAGGATCTGATCCAAACCTCAAGGAGCTATATTCTCAACCATATCCCTCATTTGTTCATGGTGGTTGTGCCTCTCAAGCCTATATATTGAGGGCTTTCCAAGGTGAAGGGGGAAATAATCAGTCAAAGTATCATCATTTTGATCTTGGTAGATTCGCACAAGGGGTGGACGAGGAAAACTTGGAGAGGTTGTTGCTACATCAATCGTGGTCTGTAAGTATTCTCTTTGGGTTCTCATTTGAATATACTTAGCCTATTTCCTTCAAGGTTGTGTATTCTTGCATGTGCTTATCTATTGTTGCTTTAATCTTTGTAGATGAATTTGTTTTACCTTATCAACCAGAGTAGGAGATAGTCGTTTCTCTTTGCTTCCCATTGCAGGTATCAAGTTGCGCCAAGGGAGTTTGAAGATCAAGCTCATGGATTGGAAGCAGTGAGGACAAACTTCGAAACAAGGTACATCATGCCCTTTCTCCCTCTCTCTTTTTGATTGGTCAAAATGAGTTCAAAGGGATGTTAGTGTCCACTTGTAGTGTTTATGTCTTGGTATAGGAGTCTAGTAATCCAAGGGAGGTTTCATCTGTCCACAAACAAAACATTTTGTAACAGTCTACCCATAACTTCACCTTAAACTACAATATATTAAATGCAATTAAGTCATACTCAACCAAGTTCATTTAACAATGAACACACCTCCAACCACGACCTTTAAAACATCCCAACAATACTTCAACACTTAGCGAATATTATATTATCCACACACATAATGTGTCCACAACACACATGTATAGGTACAATTATATTACAGATATAGAATGAGTCCAAGGGAAATATCCTTCTACCCATTGCTCGACAAAGTTGCACAATCCAACCCCTGAAGCAATTGTAGACCATTATAGGCCTACCTCCTACAGGTTGTCTTCTTCTTCTTCTCACTCAATCAGTGCAATTTGCCTTATTATGCCGAATCCTGAACTTGGCACAATCACAAAGCTCCTTGGCACTACTCACTTCTTGCCTTGGTACATTTGAGGCATCCTCCTTTAATATGAGACTTGTCGTGCACTTGCAAGCCCCTTCATTATGAGGTGCACCCAAGTCTCATATATCAACTTGCTTCCCTTTGGTGACTTATCTATCAACCATCCACATCCAACAAGTGCCTCTAGCACTGCGCCCAACAATGTGCTGAAATCTACCAAAGTTCACCCAAATTGTCCCAAGTCCACCCAATTTATCCATCCAACTCAACCCCATCCATCCAACACAATCCAAGTCTATCTAAATTTGCCCGACTACACCCAAGTCCATTAGAGTCCACCTAATTGCACCCAAATTCGTTCGAATCCACCCAACTACATC
Source organism: Picea glauca (assembly GCA_000966675.3). Taxonomy (NCBI): domain Eukaryota; kingdom Viridiplantae; phylum Streptophyta; class Pinopsida; order Pinales; family Pinaceae; genus Picea; species Picea glauca. The sequence goes on from JZKD02S2398599.1 coordinate 25,020, forward strand.
CAAGTGCACCCAACAATGTGTGTTCAACAAATGTGTGCTCGATAGATATGCATCCAACAAGTGCATCCCACAATTGTGCTCTACAAATACTTGTGGCTGAAGGCACTTTTGTTGTTTGTGGCAACCAAGTATGGGTTGCCTAACTCCCTTGGTCCACATGTAGTCCAAGCAGCCAAGCCAATGAAACTCTCTATGCCAATGTTATCTGTCATATGTAGTGCATGTTTGTGGACAAGTTTGCTCATGACAACCCTCTTTCCCTTTCTTCACTAAGTTCCCTTCCAAGCTTATCTAGTTGTGTCCAAGTAGTGCAAAGTGTCAAGGTTTACAATGCACCCAATATAAACAAGGACACCTCACATGTCCATGATATGCCTTTCCAATAAGCCATCCTACACAAAGCATGTGAAACTAATTGAATCTATACTATATCAAGAATGCCACATAGATAAGAGAGAGGTTGCGCCACCCAAAGGATTCATGTACCCACAAGGATAATCGAATCATACTAAATATTATTGCCAACTCCCCTTATTATGAGCTAGTGATCACAACATTGCAATGCATGTATAAGTGCTCAAAACAAAAAGGCTCCATCTACGTGAGGTAGTTGTGACCGTCCTTGACCAATAAGACTTGGGCGAACACCAGTGTGAAGGTGTCCATAGTGTCTAGCTTATAACAAGGGCGGGCCACAACTGAAGGGCCTAGAGCTGTTGGGCTTGTCATGGATCAAAAGTCAAGGATTCTGGCCAAAGGGCCAGACAGAGTCATCCAAATATCCAAATAAGGAAGCCACGAGATGAAACAAAGATGCGCTATGCAACCAAAAAAACATGCTTACATGGTCATGGAGTCTTAGATCCATAAAACCATGTTGCAGATCTGAGTGGGAAGCTCCAATCTTCTGCAAAAGAAAATTCGGCCTAATCTCAAAAAACAAAAGACATGTTATATAAAAAACCAAAAAAATATTCCAACAATCATCAAGCAATTAACAAACACTTAGGATACTCGGGCCCAGGCCAACTACCTTTCAAGTTTCGAGTGTAGCAAATGCGCGAAAAAAGGTTAGATCTCCTCGAACAATTAACAAACACAAAGGGGACTCGTCCCCAGGCCAAAAGGCCCTTATTTCACAACACTTCAAAACGTAGAGGGATCTGGTGGCATTCTTTTCCTGTTTCCCAAGATGTGTGATGTGTGCTTTGTGGGTTCTCTTAAAACTTGCATTGGACATAAGAATATCTAGTATTCAGATATTGAGAGACTCTTCAGAAGCTTATTATAGATTGAATCAATATTCTGGAAAATTTAATTCTTGCCCCTATAATACTAAAAAACAGACG
>JZKD02S2398599.1:43477-54519 GCA_000966675.3 Picea glauca
GAACCTTCTAGAATCTTCTTGAAATTCCTCATGTGGCTAGCTCCATATGTATGAGTAATGGGGGCTAGCATGGCATCCTCTTATACCATGGTGGTCAACACAATAGGTCAAATTGTGGGAGACATAACTTTTGCATACGTACTCCAATTAACGCACGGTATGCACCATTGAAAAGGTCTTAGAGTGTAGAACAACTTAAAGGGAGTGTGCATAAGTTTTGGACATCATCACCCCAAAAATATCCATTTAATGCCTTAAAATGACTCTGGAAGGTTCTGGACCCCAATTTTCCAAACTAGGACTTGCCACTAAAATGACCCTGCAAGCTTATTCCTCCAATTATTTCCACTCTAAAAGCATTGGGATAGATGAAAAAAATATAATGATCCAATCGGGATCATGTTCTAACAAATATTTCTTTACAAATCGCCTTTGTTGATTACTCTTACTATAACAATTGCATTGTACATAAAACTTAAACTAAAGCAACTGTAAAACAATCTAAAAATAAAGCTTGGAGTGTCCCTAACACTGAGATGAGGAGTGTCCCTAATGGTGAGATGAGGAAGAGGATCATTACTATTAGTATCAAGCATGAAACCTATGATTTTAACAAAGTTTCATTAGTCAATCTCTAGGTATTTCTTTGATTAAATTCATTTATTATATGCAATATAAAGAAATGAATAAGTACCAAATCTATGAAATAACGTTGATAAAATTTATCCACAGGGGCTTCACCTTGTTTAGCAATATCTTATCACGTTCATTCATAAAGGGATTTTTTTAATTATGAAAAATAAAGTCAATATATTGTAGGTATTGGGGGAGAGGGCGGGGGGTTGTGGAGTATCAGGGGGTTTACATGTATTGGGGGGTATAAAAAGGGGTATCTAGTAAAAATAGGGGCTTCTTTTGTTGGAAAGAAGTATTGGGAGGGGGGTTCAACAAAATGACTTTTGGAGGTATTTATCAATATGTAGTGAAATTAGAGGTATTCTATAATATCCCATGAATGAAGGTGCTATGTCACGGGATTTTTGTGTGAATACCCCATGAATTTATCTCATGAAATGTTTTCAATCTTTGCAAGATGTTGTAGGGGCTAGTCAACTCTGTCGACTAAGAGCTATTTGGTTGACCGTTGAAGTTGAAAGTATAAGTCAGTCGAGGTATCTGTTAACCAACTGACCCGGGCAGTTAAGTAGTTAATACTGCCCGATAACTAGATATAGAAGTATAAATAGACAAGTTGTATGAGAGAAAATGTAATATGTTGTGTTGTGTTGATATATCATTTAATAAAGTGTTGTTCTTTGGGCTTCCACTACTTGTGTATGTCTTCATCTATGTCTACATGTATGTATTCTATGTTTGCCTATGTAAGGAACTACTAGTAACTCTCTCTTACTTTTCCCTAGATTACAACATAGGTTCTATTGTCGGTAGCTCTGGACCTGGGCATGTAGAAGATTACATAAATGCTAAATCTACAAGACATACGTGAATGGTGGGAGCACAAAATTGAGAATTACATCAAGAATTACGCACAAAGAAACAACCTTTCATTAGCAGAAGCACGATCATGATTCTTCTTAAAGACTCCTAGTAGATTTCTGGAAGCCATCCCAGAATCCTTGTTCGAGTACATCAACAAACCAGGTAATGCGTAATTTAACAACCAACAAGAAATTAGGCCTCAAGCTCACGAACGGAGGATGAACGAATTTGCACAACTGGTTCGAGAGAATTATTGAAGATTATATCTCAGAGCAAACCATTAAAGATCAAACATCTCTTGATAAAATAAAAGAAAATGTTTACACTGACTTGCACAAAGTTTTCTTGTGTACTATTCTGACATTGCTTCACAAATTCCTCCTCGACAAGGGAGTCAGTGACATTGTTGAATTCTGACCCCGACTAGGTACACCGCTACCAAATAACAACTTTGAAGAAAGGGACGAAGAGTGGGAAGGATTCCTCAACGCAAAGTGTAAGGACACAAGACACACCTGAGACTAATTTATGAACAAATGAACATGGCCAACACCACCGACTGTAATATTCCTAACTTGGATAGTCTAGGAAACACTGCTAATGTGTGTGTAGGATCAATGGTTTACAACATATAAATGATCATACAAATAATAAACACAACAAAGGACTATAAATTTTGCATTATGATATCTCTGTGGATTACAAAATGGTCGAATGCAACTGAATAAACTGACAATACTTGACTAGATCAACAGACAAAGGATCTTAGCCAAAATACAAATAAGCAACTAAAAGATAATACCCGGAATATAGGAGCCCTGCAGAATCAATGGATGCGCTGGGACTATGGCAGCTCTAACGATAACTGCTAGAAGTCTGGAAAGTTCACCCTGGGAGCTATACTTCTCGGAATGGCCTGGAAACTATCCCAAATGATGCGCCCTACTCTAGTCCTCAGTACTGGTATCTGTTGGACCCCTCTATTGATGAATCCGGACCCCAGATGGATACCCCTGGGGGAATGCGCCCCTCTTCTTCTGGAAAAATGCGTCCTAGTGATTCCACCATCGAAATCGAACGAGATATGTCTCAAAACAACCGCCTTGGTCTACGAGGAAATGGGTCGAAAGGGTTTCCCTGAATCTGGTCTCATGCTCGCTCTGGAACCCCAAATGTGCCCGCCAAAAGTGTTGCATGTCCAAGTCTGGAAAATGCATCCCAGTTGATTCCTCCATTGGAATCTGATGAGGAACCAGGCAAAAGATGTGCCTTGCCCTCCTCTCAAATGGGTCGAAGGGAACTCTCGAAATTCTCCCTAGATGGGATAAGTCGACTCAAAACCCTCTCAGAAGTTGCGCCCTCACTTTGGATGAATGCGCCCTGGCTGCTAAACACTGTGTAAGTGTTGCTGAAGAATGATGGAAGACCTAAATGATCTTCCTGGTGACTAGGGTGTGTCTCTCAACACCGAAATTATTCAACTGGTGTCTTCCTCCTAGAATCCACTGAACTATCTCTCCTGAGATGCGCCTCTTCTCCTTAATGACAAGTCATAATCTGCATAAATGATGAATTAGGTTGCTGACCTTTCCTTTATAGCTTTCCAAAACCATAAATCACTGTTGAAACCCTAATTCACTGTTGACTTCTATTTTTAGCTCATACTGACTTAAAAGCGCTTTTTACCCTTTTTAGCTCAATGTCACTTTCTGAATATAACATTGGTGACTGAAGTGACCTCTAGTCACCCTGTTTACCCCTTTTTGGCCTTGGCTATAGTATAACGGGGCAATTTAGACCATTAAGCCTCCTCTCTAGAGCTCCTATTTGGAAAGGGACATTACTGTCCTCCCTTCCCGAAATTTCTTGTCTTCAAGCAATACCAGTCCAGGGTATTGCAACACCTGCTCGCTCTCCCAAGTAACGTCCTCTACTAGAAGCCCTCTCCATCTGATCAAAGATTCTTTGATGACCTTGCTCCTTAGTTTCCGTTCCCGAAACTCCAAAACCTCCTCCGGAACTAACTCCAACTATCCCTCCTCATCCAACGGGGGAAGCTCCTCTGATGTGCTAATGAATTGTCCCACTGCCTTTTTGAGGCAAGACACATGGAACACGTTATGAATCTTGCTCCCCTCTGGAAGCTCTAGCTCATAAGCAACCTTGCCTATTTGGCACATGATCCTGTAAGGACCATAAAATCTGGGCTTGAGCTTCTTGACCCCACTCTTCTTCAGAGATGATTGTCTATAGGGTTGGAGTCTCAAAAAAATCAAATCTCCAACCTCAAAGCTGTGCTCTATCTTGTGCCTGTCTGCACTTATCTTCTGTCGGTTTTGCGCCATCTGTGGGTTCTCTTTCAACAACTTGAGAATATCCTGATTCTCTATGATTCAATCCTTGGCCTTGGGAGCTCTTCTCTCCCCGAAGACCAAGTCTACCAAAGTGGGAGCATCGTATCCGTGCAATGCTCGAAAGGGTGTTATACCAATGGACATGTGGAAGGTGGTGTTGTAGCAATGTTCTCTTAAATGTAACCACTTTACCCACGTTCTCTGTTGTCTTCCTACATAGTTCCTCAAATACCCTTCAACCCACTTGTTGACAATGTCGGTCTGCCCATCTGTCTAAGGGTGATAGCTGGTGCTAGGTGTCAAATCTGTCCCCACCAATCGAAACAATTGTCTCCAAAATGTTCCTATGAACCGATTGTCCCTGTCACTGACGATGTTCTTCGGTGACCCATGAAGTCTGAAGACCTCCCTGAAGAAAATATCGGCTACCTAAACTACGTTGTACTTTGTCGGTATGGCATAGAAGTGAGCAAACTTGGTCAATCTTTCAACCACTACATAGATACAATCCTTGCCCTGGACCTTGGGTAGACCTGTGATGAAGTCCATATATATACTCTCCCATTTCTGCTCTGGAATGGGGAGTGGCTGAAGTAGCCATGCTGGAAGAGCATGCTTTGACTTGTTCTGCTGGAAAGTCACACACTCACTAACGTGTCTCATAACGTCCTATTTGAGGCCCTTCCATGAGAACCTCTCTCTGATCTGTCTATGGGTTTTGAAAAACCCTTGATGGCCTGCTAGAGGTGAATCATGAACTACGGTGAGGATCTTCTTCTTGAACCTTGAATCTGGCACCAAGTAGACTCTATCCTTGTAAAATATGACATCGTCAATGACCCTATATCAGTCATCCTGTATCTACCCATCCATCACCTCACAAGCGAACTTGTTCTTGGAATATTCCACTAACAAGTGGGATTTCCAATCTGCTGAAATCTCCATCAAAGAACATGTCGCAGGTCTCCTCGATAGTGCATTGGCCACAATGTTCTTCTTCCCCTTGACATACTCTATGTCAAAGTTGAATGCATGTAGCTTCGTCACCCATTTCTGTTGGCACTCACTGAGGTCCTTCTGCTCAAGGAAATACTTCAAACTGTTGTGATCGGTCTTGACCATGAATTTGCTACCCACCAAATATTGTCTGAACTTGGTCAAGGCATGCACGATTGCCAACATTTCCTTGTCATAAATGGAGTACAACCTCTCAAGATGACTAAGCTTCCGGCTCTCGAATACAATGGGGTGTCCTCCCTACATCAAAACTACATCGATCCCTTCGCTGGATGTGTCACACTCTAGTACAAATGGCAAGGTGAAGTCGGGTAGTGCCAACATTGGACAAGTGCCCATGAATTCCTTCATGTGATCAAAGGCTTCCTGTGATTTTTCGTTTCATATGAAGGCCCCATGCTTGGTAAGATCTTTCAGCGGTGCTCCAAACTAAGAAAAACCGTCTGTAATAGTTGCACAACCCGAAGAAGCTCCTCAATTCTGTCACGTTCTTGGATGTCAGCCAATCCAGAATGGCCCTAATCTTCTCTTGGTGCACCTGTACCCCCTGTGCACTGATGATGTGGCCTAAGTAAAGCAACTCTGTCATACCGAACTCGCACTTGGACTCTTTGGCATATAATGACAGTGCCTCCATGATGCTCAATACCTCATCCAGGTGCCTCATATGCCTCATATGCTCTTACCATGACCATCTATAGATAAAGAAGTCGTCAAAGAAAACTAAGACTGATTTCCTTAATTGATCCCTGAATATATGGTTCATAAAAGACTGGAATGTAGCGGGTGCATTGGTTAGCCCAAATGGAATAACCAGGAACTCAAAGTGTCCAAAATTACATCAAAATGTCATCTTCTCTATGTCCTACTCTCGAATGCTGATCTAATGATATCCAGAGCATAGATCAATTTTTGAGAAGAAAACTGCCCCATGTAGTTCATCCATCAACTCATCAATGCATGGGATAGGGTACCAGTTCTTGATGGTTTTCTTGTTCAAGGCTCGGTAATCAATGCACATCCTCATGGTGCCATCCTTCTTTAGAACTAAGACAACTGAAGAAGCAAATGGGCTGTTGCTCGGTCTGATGTGTCCCATCACCAACAATTCATTGATTTCCTTCTCTATCTCATCCTTGAACCTCCTAGGATGACGATAGAGGGGGGTGATCATAGGTTTGGCCCCCTCCTCCAGCTCAATGGTGTGCTCAAACCCCGTGTCATGTGGTCTCCCTAGTGGAATTGCCTCAAAGACCTGTTGATGTCATCCCAATAAATTATTGATCTCTGTATGGTATTGTTGTCAATCTTCTGAATTCTTTCTGAGTAGTGATCAAGCATTCTGCGGCATATGCTACCTCCCCATGTATGAATATCCTCTCCATCCTCTTGGCCAAAACTGTCATGGGTGCTCCTGTCAACATACCTCTTAGAACAACCTTCTTCCCATCCTGATCTTTGAATCCCATTTCCAATGTTTGGTAGTTGGTGGTGATTTTTCCCAAGGTAATCATCCACTGAACTCCTAACACCACATCTGTGTCTGATAGGTCAACCACATAAAATGTGTCTCTCACTGTGTAGTTTCCTAACTTCATCTCTAAGTTTGGAATTCTGTCTAGACACTCCACTACAACATCAAACCCCTCAAACTCCTCTGTCTAAAGTGCCCATCTCGATACTAGTGAAGCATCGATGAAGTTGTGGGTTGCCCCACCATCTATCAGGGCAATTGCTCATTGCCCCTGAATAATCCCTCTGATACGGAGGGTATCATACATGGGAACACCATAAAGGGTCACTATGACTCCTCCCTTTGTTGGTTTCCTCCTATTAGCCTGCTCTGGTGGTTGTGGGACTACTGGAGGATGGGCTCTTGCCGATGTCGGTGGTCTACGGGGAGGTTTCTCCTCTATTGGTGTTGACTCCTCCTCTAAACTAGTGGATCCACTGTCCTGCTCCTCCTCCTCACTATCCATGTTGTTTGTTGCTACTTCAATATAATGAATCTCTCCCTTGCCCATGCACCTGTGGCCTGGGACCCAAGGATCTCTGTAGCTGAAGCAAAGCTTCTTCCTCATAAGCTCTCACCTAGTCTCATCATCCAACTTCTCCTTGCCCCTCCATTCTCTCTGGAATGGCTTCTTGTCTCGATCCCTCTGGGGCACAAATGGTTTGGAGAAAGTTTTAGTCTTTGGCATTGAGTCTATCAGATCTCGAGTGCGGAGGATGGAATCCTGCAAAGTGGGAGGCATGTATGCCTTCACCCATCCTCTCAAAGGCTCTGTGAGTCCTTCTTTGAATAGCATGATTAGCCTGGGCTTTGATGTATCTGTCACTGCCACAGTTACCTGTTGAAACTCTATGATGAGCGCCTCTACTGTGCCAGTTTGTCTCAACTGGCCTAGATCCCTGACGTGTATCTCGGGATCCTTCCTGTCAAACCTGTCCATGAGCCTATCTCTAAACTCCCTATAGGAGGTGATGCAACTGTGACCCAATGTCACCAGTCCATTATACCACCACTCATGTGCCTCACCCTCCAAGTGTAAGGTCATGAAACTGATGGCCTCTGTCTCAGTCATCTAAAAGAGCTTGTAATACATGTCTAGCTTCTGTACCCAAGCTTTGGTGGTGTATTTGGACGATCCGTCGAAAGAAGGGATGGTGAGTTTCCCAACTTTTCAGATGAAATTGAGGTTATGCCCCTACTACTATTGTGGTCCTCCCCTTTTCAACTCTCTGGGGAGGTTCCTGAGTCTGAGTCCATAGTACTCAACTAAGGTCATGTCCTAATGAAAGTCACTGTTAATATTATGGTAGCTTCGGGAGGTATGAACCTCTATTGTGACCTATGACGAGATTAGAATACTCCGGAAGGAAGCAAAGAAATGAAGAAAACGCTAGATAGGTTGTCGGCTGCAGAAATATATTTAATATGAATTTATTAATACCCAGAAGGAGAAGTCGGACCCAGTTAAACTGCCCAGACTACTATAAATACAGGGCACCAGTTCTCATTATTCTCATCTCAGTAGTTGCAGAGTGAACTGGATCTACACAGGTGCAGTTGCAGCTTGTGCGCAAGTTTCTGGGAAGGTGTGCACTAGCCTCTGGGTGGGATTATCTGATCGGATTGGGTTCTATTCTTGCTTGACACATTAGCCTATCTTGGCTATTGGATTTCTACTAGGATTCTCTTCTCTGTCAAGGTCAAGGTGCTCGGAGGGTGGCTTCGACCCGTGGTTGGGTGACGAGGGTATCGTCAATGGTAAAACGAGCATAATCTTGTATATTCTAACATGTTATGGGCCCACACCCACTTCAGCTAGCCTAAAACGCTGGAAGGAAGCATAGCCACTAGATGTTGAGCTCGTTGGGGAACTGCCACTAGGGTTACTAGCAGGAGCAACTTCCAAACACACTGCAGCTAGGGTTACTAGCAGAAGCGGTTGTAGAAACCCTAAATCTCCGATCCAACACCTTGTGATGGAGCATCTCGCCCAAGAAGAAGATATTCATATGCACCCTAAATTAGCACACCTCTTGGCTCTTTCAGAAGACATAAATGATGAAGTTGAAGTTTTGGATCAAGGCATGACTAGTTACTAGTCAACCGAAGACATATGTGAAACAATCAGTCTTTTACACTACTCAGCACTTACCGAGACAATTGAAGATGATATGTGGATAATCGACAGTGGAGCTTCTAGGCACATGACGGGAGATCAAGCCAGACTCTCAAATCTAAATGAGAGAAAGACATCGTACAAAGTGGAGCTTGAAGACAAAAGCACTTACCCCGTCAAAGGATTTGGACAAGCGTCTGTCAAGTTGGAATCATGTAATCATGTTCACTTAAGAAATGTTTTATATGTACCTGGTTTAGAAAAGAATCTTGTATCTATATCATGTTTAGAAGACAAAGGAGACAGAATAGCCTTCATGGATGGAAAGGTGTTATCATGGCATAAGAATTCCAGCATAGAGGATGCTAGGGTTATTGGAAGTCGTGAAGGAAATCTGTATAGACTACTAGAACAAAATGAAGAAGCCCTAGTACATGGCGAAGTCAACCCTAATGAACTTTGGCATAGAAGGTATGCTCATATCAATTATCAAGCATTACCTTTCCTCGGAAAAATGGTTGAAGGAATACCAGAATTGAAATCCACACATAAAGGAATTTGCAAAGGATGTGCCCTTGGGAAGAATATCAAGAAACCATTCCCAAGCAACAACAACAGATCCAAGGAAATCCTAGATCTAATACACTCAGATGTTTACGGTCCAATGCTAGTCAGATCTCTAGGAGGATCTCTCTACTACGTAATCTTCATAGATGACTATTCAAGAAAGACGTGGCTGTACCTACTGAAATCAAAAGATGAAGTATTCAGCAAGTTCCAAGAATTCAAGGCAGAAATAAAAAACCTTGCGAACAAGAAGATAAAGACATTAAGAACAGATAATGGAGGAGAATACACCTCGAAGGAATTCGTTGCATTCTGCAAATCGGTAGGGATTAGGAGGGAGTTGACTGTTCCTCATAATCCTCAACAAAACGGTGTAGCAGAAAGAAAGAACAGATCCATCGAAGAAACGATAAAAGCCCTATTGAATGATCAAGGTCTATCCATGTTTCTATGGGGAGAAGCAACAACAACGACAATATATGTACAGAATAGAAGCCCTCATCACATATTGAAGGGCATGACACCAGAAGAAGCATTCTCAAGTAAGAAACCTAACGTAGAAAATCTAAGAATATTTGGATGTCCAGTTTACTCTCATATTCCCAAAGATAAAAGGAATAAACTAGAACCCTCAGGAAAGAAGGGGATATTCGTGGGATATAGTGATTCATCCAAAGCCTATAGAATATATATACCAGAACAACACAAGATAGAAGTTAGCAGAGACGTAATGTTCAATGAAAAGATGGCCTTCAGGAAATCCATTGAAGAAGAGGAACTTGAAGAACCAAATGAAGAAAACCAATAAAACGAAAATAATGAAAAGGATCAACCTGATTATCCTATGGAACCAAATGAGAACATTGATTCAGATATCATACCAAAAACCAAGAAGTGACCAGCTTGGCTTGAAACTACATTACAAGATGCAGAAAGAATCAAGGTTCCAGAAGGAACATCCAGAAAGAGTAAAAGACCAAAAAGATTCTCAAGTTATGCAACATACATGACGAAACTTCTAGATAAAGAACCTACTACATTTGAAGAAGCAGTCCAAAAGGGACAATGGAAAGAAGCTATGGCGGAAGAACATCAATCCATTATGAAAAATGAAGTATGGGAAATTGTACCCAGACCTAAAGAAAAATCAATGGTAACCTCAAAATGGGTATACAAGATCAAACATACAGCAGACGAAAGCGTGGATAAATATAAGGCAAGATTTGTGGCCAGAGGGTTCTCCCAGAAGGAGGGAGAAGATTATGACGAAACCTTTGCTCCGGTGGCAAGGTATACCACCATCAGAACTATCATATCTCTTGTTGCTTCCATGGGATGGAATCTACACCAGATGGATGTAAAGACAACCTTCCTCAACGGAGTTATTGAAGAAGAAGTGTATATTGAACAACCTCAAGGATTCGAGGTACATTTTAGAGACACTCACATTTGCAGATTGAAGAAATCTCTATATGGACTCAAACAAGCTCCAAGGGCTTGGTACGCCATAATGGACAGCTATCTAACAAGACTTGGTTTCTCCAAGAGTCATGCAAATCCAAACCTTTATTGCAAAGTCATGGATAATGCACCTGTGATTCTACTATTATATGTTGATGATCTATTCATAACAGGTGAAGAATCTCTAATTATCCAGTGCAAGAAGGAATTAGCCTCTGAATTTGATATGAAAGATCTAGGTCTCATGCATTATTACTTGGGACTAGAAGTATGGCAGAAGCTTGGTGAAGTATTCCTTGGACAAGGAAAGTACACAATAAAGATCCTTGAGAAGTTTGGAATGATGGACTGTAAGTCCATGGACACTCCTATGAATGCGGATATAAGAAAAGTGAAAGGCCCAGATTCCGATCCAGTAGATCCATCTCTATATCGACAGCTAATTGGATCATTAATGTATTTGGTAAATACTCGACCAGATATTTGCTTTGTTGTAAATACATTAAGTCAGTTC
>JZKD02S2398599.1:55089-68979 GCA_000966675.3 Picea glauca
TAGGGTTATACATTCTCTCCAGGGCGCACTTTGATTAGTGTAGGAGGAATGGCCCAGGGTGGGGAATGGTCCAGGCTCAACAATCAGGGACATACATTCCTTAGGGTTGTACATTTTGTCCAGGGTGCACTTTGATTAGTGTAGGAGGAATGGCCCAGGGTGGGGAAAGGTCCAAAAATTCCTTAGGGTTTATACATTCTGTCCAGGGTGCACTTTGACTAGTGTAGGAAGAATGGCCTAGGGTGAGGAATGGTCCAGGCTCAGAAATCAGAAATAATCCTTCTTCCTTGTTTGAGAAGAATGGGGCAGATAGCCCATTGCTGATGTTCTATACTGAGGGCAGATATTCTTTCATATCTTACAGACGTGAGTGAAAGATTGGCCCAGATGGTTCCATTTTTATCATAACACTGTTTCTATGCAGGTTGCTATCAGATGTTTGTTATGAAGAATATATGACAGTAGATGTAAACTACTGTGGTGGATATGTTCCACTGTTCGTGAGGCAGATATTCTTTCAGAAATAAACGATGTGAGTGAAAGATTGGCCCGGAGACTGCTTGTCTCCAAACAGTAGAGATATACTACTGTGGTGGATTTGTTCCACTGTTTGTGACTATGTGTCACAGTTTGAGTAGTTGTGTACTACATGAATAGACACAGGTGTGTTCTATCAATTGATATTGTACCAGTTGTCATAGGAGATTATCCAATTGGATAATAATGATGGTGCTCCTGTTGCTACCAGTTGAATGGTCTGTTGTGCTCAAGACCATACCTCCCTGGCTAGGAGAGAGTGTTAATATTATGATAGCTTCAGGAGGTATGAACCTCTATTGTGACCTATGAGGAGATTAGAATACTCCGGAAGGAAGCAAAGAAATGAAGAAAACCCTAGACAGGTTGTCGGCTACAGAAATATATTTAATATGAATTTATTAATACCCAAAAGGAGAAGTTAACCCCCGTTAAACTGCCCATAATACTATAAATACAGGGCACCAGTTCTCATTATTCTCATCTCGATAGTTGCAAAGTGAACTGGATCTGCGTAGGTGCAGTTGCAGCTTGTGCGGAAGTTTCCTAGAAGGTGTGCACTAGCCTCTGGGTGGGATTATTTGATCAGCTTGGGTTCTATTCTTGCTTGGTGCATTAGCCTATCTTCGCTATTGGATTGCTACTAGGATTCTCTTCTCTATCAAGGTCAAGGTGCTCAGAGGGTGGCTTCAGCCTGTGGTTGGGTGACGAGGGTATTGTCAATGGTAAAACGAGCACAATATTCTATATTCTAATAGGTTATGGGCCCACACCCCCTTCAGTTAGCCTAAAATGCTCGAAGGAAGCATAACCGCTAGATATTGAGCTCATTGAGGAACTATCGCTAGGGTTAACATCAGGAGCAGCTTCCAAAAACACTGCATCTAGGGTTACTAGCAGAAGCAGTTGCAGAAACCCTAAATCTCTGATCCGACACCTTGTGATGGAGCATCTCGCCCAAGAAGAAGATATTCAGATGTGCCCTAACTCAACACACCTCTTGGCTCTCTCAGAAGACAGAAATGACGAAGTTGAAGTTTTGGATCAAGGCATGACTAGTTTCCAGTCAATCGAAGACATGTGTGAAACAATCAGTCTCTTACACTACTCAACACTTACCGGGACAATTGAAGATGATATGTGGATAATTGACAGTGGAGTTTCCAGGCACATGATGGGAGATCAAGCCAGACTCTCAAATCTAAATGAGAGAAAGACATTTACAAAGTGGATCTTGGAGACAAAAGCACTTACCCCGTCGAAGGATTTGGACAAGCCTCCGTCAAGTTGGAATCAAGTAATCATGTTCACTTAAGCAATGTTTTATATGTACCTAGTTTAGAAAAGAATCTTTTGCCGATATCATGTTTAGAAGACAAAGGAAACAAAATAGCCTTCATGGATGGAAAGATGTTATCATGGCATAAGAATTCCAACATAGAGGATGCTAGGTTATTGGAAGTCGTGAAGGAAATCTGTATAGACTACTAGAACAAAATGAAGAAGCCCTAGTACATGACAAAGTCAACCCTAATGAACTTTGGCATAGAAGGTACGCTCATATAAATTATCTAGCATTACCTTTCCTCAGAAAAATGGTTGAAGGAATACCAGAATTGAAATCCACACATGAAGGAATTTGCAAAGGATGTGCCCTTGGGAAGAATATCAAGAAACCATTCCCAAGCAACAAGAACAGATCCAAGGAAATCCTATATCTAATACACTCACATGTTTGCGGTCCAATGCCAGTCAGATCTCTAGGAGGATCTCTCTATTATGTAATCTTCATAGATGACTATTCAAGAAAGACGTGGTTGTACCTACTGAAATCAAAAGACGAAGTATTCAACAAGTTCCAAGAATTCAAGGCAGAAATAGAAAACCTTGTGAACAAGAAGATCAATACATTAAGAACAGATAATGGAGGAGAATACACCTCAAAGGAGCTTGGGCTCCACTATGATATCTTGGGGCAGCAGGAAACAGAAGTCTACTGCACTCAGTACAACAAAAGCAGAATATATGGTAGCTTGTGAAGCATGCACAGAAGCAGTATGTCTAAGGAAGTTAATCTCCTATTTATTTGATTAGACTCCATAATCGACCATAATATATTGTGATAATCAGAGTTGTATAATATTATCAGAACATCCAGTGTTTCATGAAAGGTCGAAGCACATTGAGATCAAATACTACTTTATTCAAGATAAAGTCCAGGAAGGAGAGGTAAAGCTCGAGTATATCCCCACTGATGAGCAGACAGTAGACATCCTAACAAAACCTCTATCCAGAATCAAGTTTTCATATTTCCAAGAGAAGATGGGGATTGTGGAAATAACTCCCTTAGCTGAAAGGGAAGATTCTCCAAGCTAGGAGAAGGTACGGAAAAATATTCTTGAAAAACATTTATTTTTGTGATTTAAATAACTCTCCAATTAGGAGGGAGCACTCAAAATATTATTTATCTTTGTAATTGAAAAATAGTCCAGATTGGACAAATTCTTTCCTGTTCGGAAAGTGGATTGAGATTTATAACGGACAGTGACTTCCCATTGTGGTTAACATGGGAGGTAGTCTGATTTCAGATGTATCATAGACAACGAATTCCCATTGTGTTTAACATGGGGAGTGGTCTAGGGCAGTCTCTCTTCTTGAGGGTTACTCAAGAAGACTGGCCCGCCTCACCGGACAACGATTTGTCATTGTGGTTAACATGAGGAATGGTCCATTTTGGAGGTTGATGCAGGACAGTCTTTTCCTCTAGTGGTTAGCGGAGGAAATGGTCCGGACAATCATTCCTTAGGGTTATACATTCTCTCCAGGGCGCACTTTGATTAGTGTAGGAGGAGTGGCCCAGGGTGGGCAATGGTCTAGGCTGAACAATTAGGGACAGACATTCCTTAGGGCTATACATTCTCTCCAGGGTGCACTTTGATTAGTGTAGGAGGAATGGCCCAGGGTGGGGAATGGTCCAAACATTCCTTAGGGTTTATACATTCTATCCAGGGTGCACTTTGCTAGTGTAGGAAGAATGGCCCAGGGTGAGGAATGGTCCAGGCTAAGAAATCAGAAATAATCCTTCTTCCTTGTTTGAGAAGAATGGGGCAGATAGCCCATTGTTGATGTTCTATATTGAGGGTAGATATTCTTTCATATCTCACAGACGTGAGTGAAAGATTGGCCTAGATGATTCAGTTTTTATCATAACATTGTTTCTATGCAGGTTGCTATCAGATGTTTGTTATGAAGAATATATGACAGTAGATGTAAACTACTGTGGTGGATACGTTCCACTGTTCATGAGGCAGATATTCTTTCAGAACTCACAGATGTGAGTGAAAGATTGGGCCAGAGACTGCTTGTCTCCAAACAGTAGAGATATACTACTATGGTGGATTTGTTCCACTGTTTGTGACTATGTGTCACAGTTTGAGTAGTTGTGTACTACATGAATAGACACAGGTGTGTTATATCAATTGATATTGTACCAATTGTCATAGGAAATTATCTAATTGGATAATAATGACGGTTCTCGTGTTGCTACCAGTTGAATGGTATGTTGTGCTCAAGACCATACCTCCCTAGCTAGGAGGGAGTGTTAATATTATGGTAGCTTCGGGAAGTATGAACCTCTATTGTGACCTATGATGAGATTAGAATACTCCGAAAGGAAGCAAAGAAATGAAGAAAACCCTAGACAGGTTGTCGGCTGCAAAAATATATTTAATATGAATTTATTAATACCCAGAAGGAGAAGTCAGCCCCAGTTAAACTGCCCAGACTACTATAAATACAGGGCACCAGTTCAAATTATTCTCATCTCGGCAGTTGCAGAGTGAACTGGATCTGTGCAGGTGCAGTTGCAGCTTGTGCGCAAGTTTATGGGGAGGTGTGTGCTAGCCTCTGGGTGGGATTATCTGATCAGCTTGGGTTTTATTCTTGCTTGGTGCATTAGCCTATCTTGGCTATTGGATTTCTACCAGGATTCTCTTCTCTGTCAAGGTCAAGGTGCTCGGAGGGTGGCTTCGGCCCGTGGTTGGGTGATGAGGGTATCGTCAATGGTAAAACGAGCACAATATTCTATATTCTAACAGTCACGACCTAATGTTGCATACTCCCTCCTATACTCTGCAATGTCATCTGCATGAGTGGGTGGCCTCTGTGCTATCAGTGGCGGTGATACTACCGGGGGTTCCCTTTGGAAATTGGGAAACAAGGGTCTGGGAATCCTACTCGCAGAGGTGTATGTGCGAGAGGGTGACTGGGGTCTACTACCTGCTCCTGAGTTCCCCTGTGCTGCATGTGAGACTTGTGTGTCTGGGGTGCCCACTCTAGCCAATCTATCAACCACCTGTGCTAAGGACTGAGACATGGTCTGTTGAATAGCTAACATATCATTGATAACCTGCATGAAAGTTGTCTCTGGATCTATGGGGGCCTTGCCACTTCACTCTGGTCACTCATATCTTTCTCCTAGCATCCTCTCTTTCTCACACTTAGCCTCACGCTTTGCCCTTCTCTTTGCTTCTCTGTGTGCCTCTTCTTCTTCCTTCGAGCTAGGAGGAAAAGAGGGAAAATCAGGCCTATGCCTGTTGTAAGTAACATATTCGTCACCTACTTGTTCACGACCCTCTAGGTCTTCTGCTGCACTCATTGTCTTTAGTCACAGGCTGGCAGGACTAAAGCTCTGATACCACTATAATGTTCCCGACTTGTCTAGTCTAGGAAAGGCTGCTAATGTGTGTGTAGGATCAATGGTTTACAACATTTAAATGATCATACAAATAATAAACGCGACAAAGGACTGTAAATTTTGTATTATGATATCTCTGTGGATTACAAAATGGCCGAATGTGGCTGAATAATCTGACAATACTCGACTAGATCAACAGACAAAGGATCTTAGCCGAAATACAAATAAGAAACTAAAATATAATACCCGGAATATGGGAGCCCTGTGGAATCAATGGATGCGTTGGGACTATGGCAGCTCTGACGGTAACTGCTAGAAGTCTGGAAAGTTTTCCCTTGGAACTATACTTCTCGGAATGGCCTGGAAACTGTCCCAAATGATGCACCCTGCTCTAGTCCTCAGTATTGGTATCTGTCGGACCCCTCTGTTGATGAATCTAGACCCCAGATGGATACCCCTGGGGGAATGCACCCCTCTTCTTCTCAAAAAATGCGTCCTAGTGATTCCACCATCGAAATAAGACAAGATGTGTCTCAAAATGACCGCCTTGGTCTACTGGGAAATGGGCCGAAAGGGTTTCCCTGAATCTGGTCTGGTGCTCGCTTCGGAACCCCAAATGTGCCCGCCAAAAGTGTCGAACATCCAATTTTGGAAAATGCATCCCAGTTGATTCCTCCATCGAAATATGATGAGGAACTAGGAAAAAGATGCACCTTTCCCTCCTCTCAAATGGGTCAGAGGGAAATCTCAGAATTATCCCTGTATGGGATAAGTCGACTAAAAACCCTCTCAAAAGCTGCGCCCTCACTCTAGATGAATGTGCCCTGGCTGTTGAACACTGTGTAACTGCTGCTGAAGAATGATGGAAGACCTGAATGATCTTCCCAATGACTAGGGTGTGTCTCTCAACAACCAAATCAGCTAACTGGTGTCTTCCTCCTGGAATCCATTGAACTATCTCTCCTGAAATGCGCCTCTTCTCCTCAATGACAAGTCATAATCTGCATAAATGATGAATTGGTTGCTGACCTTTCCTTTATAGCTTTCCAAAACCCTAAATCACTGTTGAAACCCTAATTCACTATTGACTTCTATTTTTATCTCATACTGAATTAAAAGTGATTTTTACCCTTTTTAGCTCAATGCCACTTTTCGAATATAACACCGGTGACTGAAGTGACCTCTAGTGACCCTGTTTACCCCTTTCTGGCCATGGCTATAGTCTAACAGGGCAGTTTAGACCATTAAGCCTCCTCTCTAGAGCTCCTATTTGGAAAGGTACATTACACCGAATTCGAGTAAGTTTGTTCGGCGATGGGGGGTCGGTCGAAGTTGTGAGAGGTCGTAAGAAAATCATACCAGGAGTTGTGATTAATGAAGTATAAATGTCATCGAGAGGAAAACAAGCACATAAGCAAGCTACTGCCATCCAGATTTTGGAACGGGATAAAAGTAAAAAGAAAAGAGAAGAGCTTTGTAACCTGTGGTATATTCAGAAGTCAAATAGAAAAATGATCAGGGAGGGTCAGCTTGATAGAGCATGTGAACAGTCTGAGTCTAAAATAAATCGACCAGAGATGGAAATAACAGTAGTTGCGAAAAACCCCGACGGAAGAAGTGTTGCACAGTTGATCGAAGCTAGAATGAATTCCTATCAACTGGAAGACCAACCTGAAAGCATGGATTACGAAGAATCAAGACTAGTGATACGCTCTTCCCCCATTCCGAAAACTAGCCCGCGAATAAAAGAGTTCCTCCAGCAAATACTTCAGATCAACGACCAATCCGCAAGATTATGGTATAGAACTGACGAGCATGGAAATCTACGAGACACACTCATCGTTGAGCCAGGAAAAAATGAAGCAGACAACATGCTCATCCAAATCAAGGATCTCATTGACTCGCCCCCCCTTCCAAATCTAGTATCAAGAGAAGAAAGTAATTTAATAAATCAGAGTTGTGAACTGACACAACCATTGGAGCAATGTTTAGTCGAGTACAAAGACCAAAGTTCTAAGACTGAAGAAATACTTTCCATAGTCAACAAGAAGCGGTTATTTCTCGAATATCATCATGTAGAAGACTGACCCACAAAAGAGACGATGCAAGAAAAACTAATTGAAGACTCGACAACTCAGTCGAAAAGTGTGGTAACCCAAACACCACAAAAAATGATTATTCCTAAAAAGAAAATAAAAAATGGGATTTAATCACATCCCTGCCTATGAGGGGGATGAGGACCTAATAAGGCATTGGTTTGTGTGTGATAAATTATGGGATGTTGTGGACATCACAGACGAAGATAAGCAGATGGAACAATTTGGTGTTGCCCTTCGACATCGTGCTTTAACATGGTTTATGAATTACACAAAAAATAAGAATCACTCAAAATCATAAATAAAAAATAGTTTCGTAACATTCTTCAAAGTTCAATATGTCACACACTTGGCTGCTCAAAAATTGAAAGAAATAAAACAAATACCAGACGATTTGGTCTAAGAATATGACAAAATATTCAAAGACATTTTGAGCTAAATACCAACAACGATCGATCAGAGTTTATTAGTACAATGGTATGTAGTTGGTCTTATACAACGAATTGTTTCACTGTTACGCCTGTACGAAATAACTACCTGTGAAGATGCATTACAAAAATCACAGCACATTGAGTCGAACGATGACGGCTCGTCGACCTCCTCGTGGAAGAAAAAATAGAGCATTTACAACAAACAGTAAAAAATCTATCCATAAGAAGAAATGAATTATGGTGTACTACGTGTTGTGAAGAAGGACATACAAAGGATACTCATAGCCTCACCGATCATCTGCTAGTAACAACAAATGTTCACATAATACAAGTTCAAACATATTGTAATATGTGTGAAGCATTAACTGACCATGATGTGCAGGATTTCCCACACAATGTAAAGAACACTAAGTGGTTTCATATATGTGAAACTGATAGTCACAGAACATCAAAATGTTATTTAAATGAAAGAAATTGAGCCAATGTACAAACATTGTATCATACATAAGCTACTGACCAAACTAATAATTACAATTGAAGAAATGATTACTACAGTCTAGGACGAGGATGTGGGGGTCGTGGTCTTGGTTGGGGTCGACCCTACTGTTACAATTGCAGGAAAGATGACCATATTAGCCCAGACTGTCCAATAAAATATAGGATCGACCTAAAATTTTGTAATATATGTGGCGTTGACGACCATTCACTTGAATATTGTCCAATAGTACTCGACAAGATTATGACTAGAAAAAACGTCAATCTTCTACAGGCAGTATCGAAAGAAGAAATATTCAATTCAAAAAACTTAAATATCATCAGAAGGTCTAGCGCTGGGAGAGATATTATCAATACCCCTTCACAAGACCAGCTGAGAGGGAGGGTTGGACTCCTCCCAAATCCAGATAAAGAAGAACAAATCATGAGGGAAACCATTAGATTCTTCAAGAATTCTAACCAATACCAACAAAATAAAGGAAGACAAAATGACAATACTATACAAGAATTCCTACAGTTATTAAAGGAAAAATAGTCAATCGGTCAATTGCTAGATTTTCTCAACATATTAAGAGAATATAAAGAAGGGAAAAGACCTTCCAAGGATGTCAGACATCTCTCTTGTCAGCATAAATATTATGACCCACAAGTCGATCTAGAAATCAGTGAAGTACTAATCAAACAAGTAGTTGTTGATTTCGGATCTCAAGTCAATATCCTACCTCGAGAAACATAGATAAGAATGGTCTGACTCGCATTAGCACCAAATTTGAATTACCCCAAGATGGCAGATCAAAGACTGATAGAGCCCATCGGTATACTTAGAAATGTCAAAACTCAAATTATGGGTATACCGACTCAAGTTCACTTTGAGGTAATCGACCTAGTCGAGGGGATTCCAACATACGTAGCACTTGTCAGTTGGCCATATGGTCGAAAAATGAAAGCGATTATCTCCCTTGAAAGAGATAAAATCAAATTAAAAGGAAGCCAATGAAAAATAATCATCCCTTTGGACCCGAAAGAAGGAAAACCTTGGACCGAATCATGGGATGAGGATCAAGAAGCTCAGTGCCTTTATCAAATAGTCAATGAGAAAAAAGATTATGTTGAATCGAGCGCACAAGGAGAAATTTTTAGAGAATCTCCTATGTTGGTCGGGCATAATTCAGACTCAGCCTTGTATAATTGGAAATTAGAGAACTACGAAGCACATGCAAAAGATTGTTGGTACATTGAAGTTATTCCCAGAAAACATCCAAGGACATGCTTTTCGATCCAAACAATACTTATAGTGTAAGAAAAGAAACATCGACATAATCCCAGCCTCATCCCGACCGACAATAGAACAATCAAGCCTTTATGTTATAATCAACTAAATTCACCTTCAACACATGTCGAAGAGGTTTCAAAATCTATTGGAAAACAAGGAAGGACTCAAAGCCTAGCATAAACCTTCACATGTCAGGCTGCAAGATGGTGGGAAACACATTCCTCTAGACTTCAAATGTGGACAACTGTATCAACATACTTCATAGAACGCTTCGGGGAAAAGAAACTAACCAAAGCTACTAACATTCCCACTTTTAAAATTGGGTATGATCAAGTTGAACATATTCACAATTGTGAGAAGGAGTGGCGTAGATCAGATACGGAGATGAAAGGGTATGTTGTAGGAAAATTCCCCTGCGGACATGTAAATATCCTCTTGGATTCTAAACCCCTACTACCAAGACATAAAGCTGGTAACATTGGACACTAATATTCCTTTAAATGTAGTTAAAATAGTCAAAGGGAAAAGAGGAAAAAAGTATGATGTACCTTTTTTTGAAGCTTGTCCTCGCTTAATCCAGGTTGAACTTGATCTTCAAGCTCCTTAATGATATTTGCAATCCAATAGATAGGGAAGAAAACATAGACTTCCTACTCTACCAAGATTAGTTTCAACTAAATTTATCAATAATAGGCATGTATATGCAACAATACACAAACTTGAAGGAAATAGGCCAAGAATATATTAATGAGAACATTACAAGGTAGTTACAATTTGTAGATGCAGTTGCAACAACCTCTCCAAGTCCTCTTTTTCCAACCCCTTGATCGAAAGATCCATGATCAGAATGACAATAATTTTTGTTGATTATTCTCCTCTCTTCACCATGAGAATGTCGCCTTTTATAGGATTTGAGAAGCTCAACCACCTTAGTTATATTTGGAATAAGTTGAGGATATGACTCCATCAGTTGTGGCATCTCCCTTAGATGGAGCCTAAATCTTGGATTCGAGCCAAACCAACTTGGATCATCTCTAGTTGTCTTTAGAGATAAGGGGGATTTCTTCCCATGATTATCTCAACCAATCGATGCTCCCTCATAACTAGAAACAGAGCGCTGCAACGCTCCTTGCTAGATGGAAATGGAGCGTTAGCGCTCCCTGCATATGAGTAGGGAAGTGTTGATCTTCCAAAAGTTAGTTAAGATGACCATTTCTCAAGGCAAAACATTTTGATTAGTTTGTCAAATGATGTGGTTTCCCCTTATAACATGTTCTAGAGGATGTATCAAGTGTTTCCATGGTGTCGTTCGTAATGTGACATATGCAGAATGAAAATGCGACATTTACGACACTTGTGACACTTGCCAAAATGAGAATGTGACGTTATCAAAGTGAGAAATTTTGACGTGTAATAGAGTATGGACCCATATGTTTCCAAGCACGTTAGAAGAAATACCAAGTAAATGGTACAAGATTGAAGAAGCTTGTGGCCATACATTAAATTGGTTTGACATCAAAGAAAACTTTAGCGAAGACTTCAAATTCAACCCCGAAGAGGAACATCTAAGATAAATAGAACATCGGATTAAAAGTTTCCTCGAAAAAATGACTCCACCTACAAAAAGAGAAAAATGGAAAATGATGGTCGACCTCGGATCGACATCGACTTCCAACTTCATTTAAACAGAAAATAAGGGAATTATGATAGCTCAAAGAATTGAAATGGAGAATATAAGTTATGCAGGCCAGAGCTTCAGATGGAAAAAGGATCATCCAACGCTACAAAATAATGTAAAATCAATACTAAACATATTTAAGGAAGAAAAGGAAGATCATGAATAGCCCGACTTTCCGGAAAGATTTATTGGAATTGAAGAAGGGGAATGTTACCTCGATGAAGAAAAACAACCAGAGTGGATGAACGCTAAAATCAAGACTAAAGAATTAAACATATCAAAGGATGATCGACCGAAAATGGTACGAGTAGGTGACTATTGATCAGAAAAATAGACAATCGACATAGTAGATCAACCAAAAGAATATCAAGATGTCTTTTCCTGGGACTACAAATATTTAAAAGGACTTGTAGCAGAAATGGGACAAATCAAGATCGAACTTATACCAGGGGAAAGCCGATTAAAAAACATCCATACAAGTTAGCCCACAAATATAAGCCCATTGTCCAAAAATAAATTGAGGGAATGCTAGCAGCATGCATCATCTACCCAATTGACAAAGAAGAATGGGAAATACCTATGGTAGTACAACCGAAAAATCATGACCCCAAGAAACTAGGAATTTGTGTTGATTTCAGAGGGATTAATAAATTGACTGTGATGGAATCGTTCCCCACCCCCTTCGCTGGTAAAATAATTAATGAAGTCACGGACCAAAAATATTATTCATTTACAGATGGGTTCTCTAGATATAATCAGGTGCCAATAGCCAAAGACAAACAACAAAAGACAACATTCGTCTCAGAATTTGGCTCTTTTTCCTATAGAGTTATGTCATTCAGACTAAAGAATGCCCCAACTGTTTTCTCAAGAATACTGGTCAAAGCATTCCAATAATATGAATATATATATAACGATCCATACAAATCCAGCTAGCCCTTAACATTAAGAAGTGCATTTTTTCCACACCAATTGGCATTCTGTTAGGACATGTGGTATGCAAAGACAGAGTAAAAATCAACATGGCAAAGATCAAGATCATCCTCGACTTGAAGCCACCTATAAATCAGAAACAAATTAAAATCTGTATGGGACACACGAGATACTACAGAAAATGTATACGCCAATATTTAGATATCACATTCGTAATGGATGAGATGCTCAGAAAAGAAATCAAGTTCATATGGAGTAAAGACTACCATGAATAATTTGAATTCTTAAAGAAAAAACTAGCTGAAGCCCCTATATTAAAAAAATTTGACTTGTAGAGAAGGTTTCACGTCCATGTCGATGCCTTGAACGTTGTTGTCAGATCAGTTCTAACATAACCATACGATGACACAATCGATCACCCAAATGCGTACGCCGGTCGGAAATTGAACAAAGAAGAAATAAACTATTCGACCACAGAAAGGGAAGTTTTCTCAATGATATTTGCACTACAAAAGTTTTGACATTACTTACTTTCCAATCCTTTCACATTCTTTACAGATCATCAGGCATTAAAGTATTTAGTTAATAAATTTGTCCACCAGGGAAAGATCTGTCGATGGTTGCTATTATTCCAGGAATTTGAATTTGACATAATCGTCTGACCCAACCATTTATCTTGACTTGAAACAGGAGAGGATCCAACATTCATAGATGACGACCTTCCGGATGCACATCTATTTCGAATCAAAGTTGACCCAAAAGATCTGGAAGAAGGAAAGGCTCCAGATGATCTCCCAACAAGTAAAAAGAAGGTGATAGCCCTAAAAGCAACACCATTCACCATTATAAATGGATATATGTACAAAATGGTACCAGATGGTATCCTAAGGAGATGTGCTATCAAACATAGTAGAGAAAGAATTATCAACGAAGCTCATGCAAGAACAATTGGGGGCCACTTCCAGGCCGACACGACAACCCATAAAATACTTCAGGCGGGTTTGTGGTGGTCGACCTTACACAAGGACTGTCGGGAGCAAGTTAGAAAGTGTGATAGTTGTCAAAGGCTCGATTGATCTCTGTAGAAGAATGAGATTCCACTAACATCAATAAACTCTAATAGATCATTTGAAATCTGGGCAGCCGATTTTGTTGGACCTTTCCCTCAAAGAGAAAAAAGAATCGACGCCAAATATATTATCACTGCAGTAGAATATGTAACAAAATGGGCAAAATTTGAACCAGTCGAATCATGTACCAAAGAAGTGGCGACAAAGTTCATTTAGGAGAACATAATCACAAGGTTTGGATGTCCACTTACACTAATCAACGAACAAGGAACTCATTTCATAAATGAAACAATCCAAGTCTTGCTAAAGAATTTTTTGATCGACCATAGACGAACAACAACATATCATCCCCAAACAAATGGGGTTGTCGAAGCATTCAATAAAACACTGCATAAAGGACTCACAAAAATCTGCGGTGTCGACAAAAATGATTGGGATGATAAAATTTTCGCAATCTTATGGGCGTATAGATCTTCTTACAAACGATCAACTGGACATGCTCCCTTCAATTTAGTCTATGGGAAAGAATTCATTATTCCTTGACTTTTTTGGTCCAACTCCGACAGGATAGCAGTTGTGTGTAAATTTGACCAGGAAAAAGGCATAAATGACCAACTGTATCAATTAAATAAACTAGAAGAAGAAAGAGTAATTGCAATGCATCATTAGGAAGTGAAAAAA
>JZKD02S2398599.1:75619-102623 GCA_000966675.3 Picea glauca
GGGTTGACAAGTTGATGGCCTTCCTCTAGGACCTTTGGCAAGCAATGACAGACCGCGACAAGGGAAAGTATCAGGTGCGACATGTCTACACTGGGCCTAGGCTCGAACCAGGTTTCTAATTTTCTTTTGTTCCATGCTTATGTCATTCTTCGTCTATAGGCAACCATGGAAGGTTGGCCTGAGTTTTTTCTTATTTTGTTTACTTCTGACAAGCAGCATTTGCCCTATATGGCATTGACATGGCATAATATATTTTTTGAACAATTGACAACGATGGTTTCCCAGAAGGGCATGTTGCCTCTTATGATTAGGAACATCACTATTTTTTTGTCCTAAGGGAATCAGTGGTTTCCCATAAGGACACCATTGCCACATATGATTAGGAGCAACAAACATTTGTAACTTTTTCAGGATTCAATACAAATACTAACTTACAAAAAAAAAACACTCATGATATGGATTTTTATACAAAATAAATGATGAAATTCCAATTTCCAACAACATTTTCAGTAAATAATGAAAAAGTAAAGATAATAAAGTATTGTGAATAATAAAATAATAAAGATTATTTGAAGTGCTTCACAATTTCATCATTTCTAACATGTTTTTTTCCAAAATTTCAAAGATTTTAATAATAATCATAATCTATTTTTAAGGTCACAACCAAGCTAGACACCAAATTGGTGTATGAGACCCTCTTGTTTGTGGGACAAGGGACTCCCTTCACGCAGGAATTTGACTGCTAAAGTCTACAGAGCTATACATACCCTACTCTCCTTTGGATTGAATTTGTGACTTTCAAGAAGGAAACACATGTTCTCAACCATTAGACCCACTCAGGTTATATAGAGTTGTAAACTATGTTGCAATGATAAGATCTGAAGAGAACCAAAAAACCATACATAGTAGATAAGTGAAGTTCTTTAGTCAATACAACTCAATACCGAAAAATGCAGAAATAGTTGAGAGATAATACAAGCTCGATTCCTTAGAGAACCCACTTTCGAAATATCCTATTGTTAATTCAATAAACTTAGCTTTGTATGCATCTGATTAAATACCCACCTTTTCTATTGTTGTTTGACCTACACCCATCCAATTTAATAGAGACTACACTACCACATAGCTTTGTTTAAAAAATATTTAAAATAAAGAAATTAAAAAAAACCATAAAAATAATAAAAAATATGTTAAATACATGTATTAATTGCTAATAGAGTCTAGCATATACAAGGGAATAAGCTAATAATATAATAATCACTTTTTTTTTTTCCATTTTTTCATAAATTTAATTGTAGTTTTTCTTTTACATTTAAATAAAAAATTATAATATTCAAATAAAAAAGATGAGAGGATCAAAATTGTAAAAAACTATTTTATTTATTTATTGAAAATATTATAGTTGCACCAAAACCGCTCACGACATTTTAGAAATCCATTTTGGGTGTTCCCACGTTTTTGGGAGCTTAGGAAAGAGTATAAAATGTCCATAATTGGCTGGGAATAACTCCTGGATCATGGGAGCGTTTAGGGAACATCTGGTTCATAAAATCAAGAGCTTCAGAGCCATTCCATTCACGTTTCCTGTGTTGAAAAATTCAGTTGTTGGTTCACTGGCTCTGCTCACCTTCCTGTCTAACGCGAGTAACCCTAAATTTTACGTTCACTTCTACATATCCGGACCTTGTGAATAGAAAGGTGTAAGTTGGATTTTATTATGAGAAAACTCAACCTCATAATTCACGTTTTAAACGTTATATTCCCCCCTTTCTTGGATTCTCAAATTCTCTCAAAAAATTGGGCAGAGTAGGGAAGGACACAAACAAATTGGAATACACTACCCAACGTAGGGAGCCCCTATTGGAATAGCTAGAAAAGCAAATGAAGTAGCGATGAAATCAAAATGAGAAGCATGGAAAAAAATTGGGATTGGAACGGTGACAACAGAGAGTTATTGGAATAAATCTCCTAGTGTAAGGGATCAGAGGATATTATGCAGAGCATAAATGTGAGTGTTATAACAATTGTTAGCAGAAAGAGCAAGATATAGAGCACAATGACACAATTGATTCCCAAAATGACACCTTTATTATCTCGATAGCCAAGTTCACTTGCCTATTTGATGGGACAACCTCTAGCAGAGCAAAGCTCAAGTACAAAATGATTTTCAAGACAAAAAATTTCCATGCTTTCTACCCTTATTTATAAAGAACCTTCTAGGAGAAGAACTTAATATTTAAAGTAAGTACGAGGATCAACTTAACAAAATGATTCTTATAAATTAAACCAATTTGAAAACTAGTTGATTTATACAACTTTCTTAGATCCTCATAGTTAATTTTAATAACATTAGGAAACAAAATACCAAGAATCTCGGTGTCTGCTTGTGTTAAAGAAATATGTCTCTTGGCTTACATAGAATCTTAAATGATTTTTTTATGTCTTGTGTAATCATTAAAAATATTCCAATGTTCTTCACATGTAAATATACATTTAGGTCATACCATGCCTATTTCATCTTC
The DNA here is from genome assembly GCA_000966675.3 of Picea glauca. Taxonomy (NCBI): domain Eukaryota; kingdom Viridiplantae; phylum Streptophyta; class Pinopsida; order Pinales; family Pinaceae; genus Picea; species Picea glauca. The sequence goes on from JZKD02S2398599.1 coordinate 78,142, forward strand.
ATTTTAGGTGTTATCTACCTTGAACTTATAGCCTTAGAAACTCCAACTACTCTCTTGCTACTATATATTTCAATTTCATTCGACTATATCTAAACAAGAACAACCAATAACAATGCATCCAACTGAAAGTGGCACCTAAACATTATCCAAATAAGGGAAAGTACATATAATGGAGACATTCCAGAGCCTAAATAAAACAATAGAAAAGAGCATTCTAAGATTTCTTCATAGATAGAAACAATTGTGATGTAGGAATAACATATTTTTTTTTTCCTACAGTATAGTTGTGTTGCTTCGTATGCTAACATTCCCGGAGGTTGACTAATAATACAATTTTTTTTTTTTTTTTNATTTTTTTTTTTTTTCTGTTATGCAAGTTATGTGCGAGTATAAAAATGGAAGTAAATGTTTTTTTATGCATTGTAATATAACATGTTTTTTTTTTTAATGATAAATCCATGGTGAAAAATTTCTTTGTGATATTCTTGATTAAGCATTTCTAATCTATATAAGAAACCAAAAAAAGACAAATTATGATGCAAAATCAAATAAACTTGATGAAGATAATTTCAAGTAAAACATGTTGAAAGGAGACAATGGGAAAGGGAACATGCACCTCATCTAGAGGTAAAGATTTAAAAACAAAACATTTGATTTTGTTATTGTATCACAATGTTTTACATATGTTTACCAACATGTTTGGCTATAGGCATTAAGAAAAGGAAACTCCCAACAAGAACATGCAATAGAGCACCTTCATCACCATTGCATGATTTTAATTTCCCTGGCAACGAAAGCAATAATAAAGTGTCATCTTGTTCTTTTCAGGAAGATGTGCAAAATAAAATTAATACACAGATTTTAATTTGATGATAACTATAAAATTTATAATAACAATCGGGCTACCAACATATTAGTATAGAAGAGGTCAGCCCCTCTAATCTACAAACAACTACAAATGTCAGAAAAAGGTGTAGAGGTCTAAATAGATGTGCAAAAGTTAATAACCTGGAGAAAGTGCTTGAAATTGAGATTAATGATAGGGACCATCCCATTGGTACAAACTTCATGCACTTAAATTCATACCCAGGTGGACTTGTAAGGAAATCATTCCAATCACATATTAAATTGGAGAGACAAGTCCTTAATGATCTAAATAATATTTTGTAGAATTCCATCAATGTGAGTGTCCAACATTTTTATTTTTGTTCTTAACACTTATTTTTTACATAATTTCAATGTTTATTTTCAAACAATTTAATAATGTGTTTCTTTTCTGTTAGAAACAAGATTCACAATCCCTCCTATCTTATAAGAACATTGTATGAAATCAATAGGGCACAAAGCAAAAAATTTAGAAATGAATTATCATATATTTGTAGGATTTTATTGAATATGAGGAATATTGAAAAGTGTTCATTTTTTTTTAAGCTAAAACAAAGTTTGTGTATTACTAAATATAAACAGAAAAATTACAAACCAGGTGGTGAGGGTTTGTCAAAAAGGAAACCAGATCTCTCACCGATCTTCATAATATGTCCAAGAGTTCCACAGGCTTTACTTCAGACTGTCTATCTGCTGAAACCAGGTTCATAACATAATAAAAAGGGACCATATTTAACTATCAAACTGAGACATAAGACACCTATAACCAATTGAGTCCTATGGACCAAAGCTAGAGTAGGCTGCATTCTCCCTAATCTATGATTTCTCATCAAAAAAGAAAAAGTAGCAATGTTGTTCATATCAAACCCAAGAGTTTCTAGGAGTCTCGAGACGGTGACCCAACTTCTCGCAAACCTTTACCACCTCATTTTCATCTTCATCATCGCCAATATGAATAGGGCAGTCACATGAACCCGGGGGGATTTGGTTTCTGGGTTGTCCTCGACCTTCTCATGGAGTTGCTCCTCATATCTCACTCTGAATTTTATGCCGAACTAGGAGCGATAGAAAAGGTCAAATTTACCCTTGAGGATCTTGACAGCTTGGATAATGGCATTATTTTCTTTTCTGGATTTCTTAATGCCTTGAACAACCAATGCCTTAACAACCCAAAGGTCTCTACAAGTTGGAAGTATTTCATTTCTCTAGTTCTAGTGTACTTTGGGTCCTCAATGAAATCCTTAACCTCTTGAACAATATCTTCATCAAATATATTATGTCATTGACGCCTGACAACGTCTTCTATCTCCGTCGCAATATGCTTCTCCTCCTCCAAACACATGTACTTGAAATGAGACCCTGCCATTGAAGAAGCCCTGGTCCATTTAGTCGATTCCTGGGAGGATGAAGCCTCCTGCTGCTTCCCTTTTTGACTCCTTCCTCTAATTCCAATTCAGACCATTTTGAACAACTTTACAGACTTAACCGAAGTGCGTTGAGAGCCTACACTCCCTTTACTTATCTTGTTGATTGCTTGTCAATGAAGAGATGCCCACCAACCCATGTTCCTCTAGCACTTCAAGGGTTGCTGGAAATGGTGTGTATCTTGCCTACCTCTGAGACCCTATGAGGATCTCCCCTTGAGTCTTACTGGAGGTAACGACCATGGAATAAAATTACCAGGATCCCACTCCCAAACCCAATCACAAAACTTCTGGATTTCCAGTTCAAATTTCCACCTGAGGGGATCAACCTCACTCAGGAATACTAACTACGAGCCATTACAAATCCTCCTTGCCTTGAAGTACTTAGTCACTTCTCCTCGCTTTGTCTGAGTTATTTTCCATGGCACGTTCAGGGAAATCATTATGTGATCAATGCCCATCATAGTACTCCCATGATTGTTACCATAATCATTCTTCATTCCACTCTCTGAATTCTATCTTTGGCTCTATACCAACCGCCTTTGCCAATTAATTCCACTTTCGATGAAATCCCATTGACCAACTACCATAACGTCATATGATACCATTTGTCCTAGCAAGTAGCACTTGTTCTTGAGGAGTAATCAATTCTCGAGGGTGGCACCTTTGAAATGACATTCGACAAGCCCCCCATCAATACTTTGACCTGTCGACGGATGACGAGGATCTTGTGGCGGTTCTTTATCAAAGTCCTCCGTCAATCCAATTGTCAAAGACCTCTTGTCGGGCCTCCAAGTGGAGCACCTGCTCCAGATGTTTGACAACCCATCCAGGGGCCTAATGTCCCTCAGGATTAGCTTTGTAGCTTCTTTCCACATGGGAATATTAGTGGGGTCCTGTAAAGACCACATGGTGAGTTGGTTTACCTGTTAAACTCCTATGTTAGCCAAAAAGTCTGCCACCTTGTTTGCACTTTTCCTTACCTATGTTGGGATAATCACTGGGAATCGCTTAACTACTTCGATAATCATAGTCCAACCATAGGAGAGTCTCAAATGCATTGAGAGATTTTTCGGGCTTGCATCATCTATCAATCATTTTAGATTTGAGATTCTCAGGAGAGAATCCCTCTCCGCGTCCAGAGTCTTGATTCCGTTCGATTTGGCCATGGTAAGTGGAAGGTACCAGATCTATTATAATAGCTGAAAACATAAATATTGTAGAGAATAACAGTGGAACAACACAATAGATGAAACCACAACACCAAAATAATACCTTTATTGATAGGAAACAATGTTCACTTGCCTCTTCAAGGGGACAACCTCCAGTAGAGCAACGCTCTATTACAATAATTCTCAAGACAAAACTTCTCATGGATCCTACTCTTATTTATATTAATTTTATATTCTAAAGATGATTCTAGAGGAAGATGATTCTAGAAGTGGAAGCTTCTATTATGTCTTCTTACATTGACTTATTCTGATTTATTAAATAGTCCTTATTAACTAATGTCAACCTTTATTACATGGAAATATATTATTCTATCTACGCGAGGGGTTAGGGAGGTTAGTTCCCTAACATGCCCTCCCCCTTGAAAAAGAGATTTGTCCTCAAGGTTTGAGATGAGGAAACTATTACAGAATGGTAGCCGACTCCCAAGTGGCATCTTTGGGAGTTGTATCTTTCCACTGCACTAACACTTCCTTGATGGTGCGCTGACAGAGACGACGCTCGCGTTGGTCCAAGACTAGTTGTGGTTGCAAACAAATTGAACCTTCTTCATCCAACTCAGGGAGACTGTTTTTAGTTTGGCACTTAGTACCAATCACATTCTTTAAGCATGAGACATGAAAAATAAGATGGAGCTTAGAATGACTAGGTAAAGCCAATTGTTAAGCCACCAACCCCACTCGCTTGAGAATTGTATAAGGACCATTAAATTTAGGAGCAAGCTTCTGACAATGGTTTATTTTGAGTGAAGTCTGCTTATAGGGTTGTAGATGAAGAAACACTTGGTCCCCTTCACTAAATTGTCATTCAGAATGACCTTGATCTGCTTGTTGATTCATGCGATTCTAAGCCATGGCCAAATTTGTTTTGAGGGTGCGGAGAATGGCCTCATGAATTTGAAGATTGTTGTCAACCTCCTAAAACTTCGATACACTTGGCATGTAGGAGAGAACTGATGGTGGTTTTTTTCCATAGACTGCTTCAAAATGAGTTATGCGAGTAGTTGTATGGTAAGATGTGTTGTACCACCATTCAATGAGGGGTAATCACCGAGTCCACTGATTATGTCATTCATATGCAAAACACCTGAAATATGTTTCCAAACACTTGTTGACAACTTCAGTTTGGCCATCAGTCTGGGGATGATAGGCAGTGCTAAGATGCAATTGGGTGCCCTATAAATGAAACAATTCTTACCCAAAATTGCTGGTAAAAGTGAGATCACAGTCAGAGACAATAGAATGATGCATGCCATGAAGCTTGAAGATATTATCCATGAAAATTTGAGCGACTGTGGAGGTTGTGAATGGTTGTTGGAGAGCATAGAAATGAGCATATTTGGAAAGACGATTAACTACCACCATGATGACTGATTTATTGCTCGATTTAGGTAGGCCAACAATGAAGTCCATAGAAATATCCTGCCAAATAGCTCGGGAGCGGTTGGAGTGTTCCCGGGGTCTTGAATGTTTCTCCCTTATTCCATTGACAGACATCACATTCATCCACAAAGGTACATACGTCTTGTTTCATACCATCCTAGAAAAAAGAGCGTTTGACCCTTTCATAGGTTTTGGTGAACCTTGAATGCCCTGTTGTGGAGGAAGCATGAAGCTCTGAAAGCACCCGAGATTTAAGTTGTGACTGTTTGTTGAGATACATACGACCTTTGTAGCGAAGCACGTTATTGTGCCAGGAGTACCCTAGAGAAACTGGAGAATTGTCTTGCAACTATTGGATGATGCTAGAACTTTTGGGGTCTTGCACCATTCCTAGTGAGCAACTTGGACCCAATCTGGTACAATGAAGGAGAGAGAAAAAAGGGATCCTTTGTCTTCATACTTCCAGGAAAGAGCGTCGACAACCACATTTTATTTTCCCTTATTGTAAATGATCTCATAATCATATCCAAATATCTTGGTGACCCATTTTTGTTGCTCTGGGGAGGAAATGCATTGTTCCAGAAAATGTTTGAGGCTATGATGATCGGTTTTAATTTGGAAGCGTTGGCCTAATAGATAAGGACACCATAGATCCACAACATGCAAAATAGCCAACATTTCCTTTTCATAGATTGATTGGCCCAAATGGCGCTTTGAAAGTTGTTTGCTGGTGAAAGCCACAAATCGTCCTTCTTGCAAGAGAACTGCACCAATTCCTTTCCCAGATGCATCACATTCCAGGACAAAAGTATTTTTGAAGTCGGGAAGGGCCAGGACGAGATTTGTGCACATAACCTCTTTCAAAGCATGGAATGCTTGATTAGCTGTAGGAGTCCAATTGAAAACATTAGTTTTAAGGACATAAGTGAGAGAGGATGCAATTTTTCCATAGTTCTTAACAAATTTACGATAATATCCCGTTAAACCCAGAAAACCACGCAAACTCTTGAGAGTTTTGGGGTGAGGCCAATCCTGCATAGCTTCAATTTTATTAGGATCGACCCTGACACCATCCTTGCCAAAAATATGACCCAAATACTCCACTTCTGAGGATCCAAAGGAAGATTTAGATTGTTTGAGGAAAAGTTGTTGTTGAGAAAGGAGACAGAGAGGTTGACCCACACGAGAAATATGGGTTGTCTAGGTTTTACTATAGATGAGAATATCATCAAATAAAACTAAGACAAAATGACGGAGAAAAGGATGGAATACATGATTCATGAGACTTTGGAAAGTGGAATGGGCATTACACAGGCCAAAGGGCATGACCAAGAACTTAAAATGGCCCTCATGAGTTCGAAAGGTCATCTTGGGAATGTTAGCCTCTTTGATGCGTATCTAGTGGAAACCAAAATGAAGATCAAGTTTAGTAAAGTACCGAGCACCATTCAATTCATCATTCAATTCATCCAACAGATCATCAATGACAAGAATGGTAAACTTGTCTTTGATGGTGAGTTTGTTGAGAGCACAAAAGTCAGGACACATGCACCACATACCTTCTTTTTTTATGACCATGACCACAAGAGAAGAATAGGGGCTAGTACAATGGCGGATGATACTCACGTGGAGCAATTCTTGAACAATTTTCTCAATTTGATTCTTCTAGGAAAAGGGATGATGATACAGGAGAACATTTGGAGGAAGATTGCCTCGAACTAGAGGAATGGAATGATCATGAACACCACAGGAAGGGGGAAGGCCATGGGGAGTGGAAAAACTAGTGTGGTGTTTGGAAAGTATAGATTGGAGGTTAGGATGCATAGATGGTGTTTCAACTGCTTGAATGGCATTGAATTGTGCAATAATGTTGAAATGACCTTTTTTGAGGAGATTTTCCATTTGATGGGAACTGATGATCTCAGGGACCCTGATGTGATGCCTTAGAACTTATATTGTTGGTCGTCCTATTGAAATTGCATGGTCAATTCCTTAAAATCCACGAGGATAGGGCCGAGAGTGCATAACCATTATGCACCTAACACAATGTCACAACCACCCATGTCGATAGCAAACATATGAGATTTCAGGTTGTATTGGCCGATTTGGAGACACACATTTTCACAACGCCCCCCACATTTCATGGAATCTCCATTGGCAATCATGATTTGAAAATTGTTGACTACATGGATATAGCAATGGGTTTCTTGAGAAATGCGTCAATGAATGAAATTATGAGTGTTACCACTGTCAATTAGGATGACGACCTTTCAGTTTTTATTGTAGCCAATTAGCTTGAGGGTTTAGGGAGAAGAGAAGCCAGTGAGTGCATTCAAGGAAATGACTAATTCAACTTCTGGTGGATCAGATGGCAGAGTGATAAGAGCTGGGTTAGGTAGCTCGGTTGCATGAGAAGCCTCTACCTCTTCTTGAAAAAAATCCTTAGAGATGGCCATGAACAAGTTATGTTGCTTACACTTGTGCCCTAGAAAATATTTTTCATCACAATTATAGTAAAGATCACCTTTGAGTTGGCGTTCAACCATTTCTTCCCAGGTTAATTTTTTTATCTTGAGCGGAGTAGGATGAGGGGTAGAAGTGGAGGGGTGAGGGTGTGGAGGGAAAGAAGGTTTGTGGTGTTGGGAAAAAACAACCTATTGAGCTTCCTTGACACATTGAGTAGCTTCCAACCAATTCTGGGGGCGAGTCATGAGGACTTCGGCTCAAATGTCATCGTTGAGGCTACTGATAAAGCATCCCAGGAAAAAGGTACTATTCATGGCCTCTTTTCTGAAAGATAATTGCTCAAATGCAACGATAAACTCTTCCACTATACCTAACTATTTTAATTTGGTCAGACGACTGAGGGAGTGTGTATCAGTGTCAAAGCGGTCATAAATTTCAGCCACAAAGTGGGTCCAAGCCACATATCCTTGGCGTGATTTGCAATCACATTGCCACTGTTTCCAATGTTCAGCGTCCAGATAGAGGAAACTGTAACAAGGATTGGCCAAGTCATCAGTGATGCCATGCAAGGAGAAATAGTGTTCCATTTGAGTGACCCAACTAGTGGGATCTGAGCCATCAAATTTGTTCACCTCCACTCATGTAAGATGTAGATCACGATGAAAAGGGCTGGGATGAAACTGTTGGGAATTGGAGGAAGGGTACCTTCAAGGTTAGAAGGTTTATCAGATGAGGAATGGATTCTAGAAATGGGCAGTTTTTCCAGAACCTTGGAAACAAATGAGTCAATTTGAGACTCAAGGTGGGATTCAAGATGGTTAGCAAGGTGGGAATTGAGGTACTTCTTCAATTCCTCTTTCAGGTGGTCCATTTTGGACCCAATGTGGGTAACTATGCGATTTTCAAGGTCTTGGTTGCAAGTGTTGGCCACGGTGAGGGAAAAACACAGGAAGAGGTGGGAAAGAAAGGTGGGTGGGTCCACGGAAAAACAAGGCTAATAAATGATGGGTATTACTGTGATCAAGACGAAAAGAGAAGTCCAATGGAGGAGGTCCCAAGTAGGGGTGCGGGAAAGGGGGCCAGGACCACAGGGAAAAAAGGATAAACATTGATAGGTATCACTGCGATTAGGATGAAAAAGAGGAGCACAATGGGATAGGTCTCAAATAAGGGTGCGGGGAGGCCCCAATTTTTTTTTTTTTACTCCTGCGGAGTTTACTCCGATTTGAAGAATGTTGTAGTGTTGAAAGGCCCAAATTCTTAACAGGAAAAAATGTGTAGTAATTTTGCAACCATAATGCAGGAGGTAAAGTTTCATGTCAACATATCATGTCTGTTATATTTCTGTTTCCGTCCCAGGGATTAGGGTATTCAGGGTGTTAGCACTCTGTAATTTGCTCAAGGCCGTGGAGGCAATCATTGAGGTAACATCAAACCAATTGGAGTCTTGGAAAAAGAGGGCTCTCTCTGTCTGATCTAGCTTTGTTTGCTGGGAATTTTAGCCTAGTTATTACTGTACAGAGGTTTGGTTTTTTAAATAGTTGGTTGGAACAAGAAATGAGGGCCATTGGGTAATGGAGTCACAATTCAGAATGGATCAAAACCAGGTCATAACAAGCTAAGATTGCAGGGAAAGGTAGGGAAACTCACTGGATCCTCAAAATTTAATGCATGGAGGAGATGAAATAGGTCTAGGAGTCCAATAAAAAACAGAGCAATCAAGAATTTTGAATTCGATCTTCAGTGGAAAACACATAAATCGTTCCAAGCAAGAGACATAGTGAAAATTAAAACAAATTCTTCTCTTAACCTTCCCAGAAAAATTCAGAAACATAAGAGGTAATGGTTATAACAGAAAGAACAAGTTTACAGAGACAAAAAAGCTTCACCAATGAAATTTGTCACAATAATCCTGAAGTGGTCACATTGTATCACTGGAAATCTCATCCATGGAGGCTTTGTGAGTTGTTTTACAAAAACTAAATCATGGTCCCCAACTGATCAACCCTTGTAAATTTGAATTATAACAATATATATAAATATTATCTCCCACGATCAGGAGGTCGAATTCAACAACCTCAGCCAAAAATAGAAACAAATCCCTGAAAATATTGAACTGACTGCCATGAAAGACGCGTCGAACAAATGAAAATAGGGGTCAACTCAGACATTCTTATCTCCCAAAATATGATATATGTGTGAAAAATGAAAGAGAATATTATAGATGAGTCCTTCCTGAACAAAAACCTCTTTCGGTTTTTCTAAATTCATCTCCATCTCGCCAAAACAGCCACCGAAAGATCATGACCAAAATAGGAAAAAATGGAAGCCTAAAAAATAGGGCTCAGAGATGGCTTCAATTCTCCCAAATGATGAAACCTGTGTAAATTATGGGAGATTTAATTGTTCTTGAGCTTGTTATGAATGAAAACCTCTCTCTAATTTTCAAAATTCATTCCCATTTTCCTGGAATCGCTCTTGGAAAACAGGTGGTCAAAATTGGCGAAAACAATTTTTTTGGTTATTTTGGGGAAGGCGGTTTTGGAGGAGGGAAAGTGGTTTTTGGACCCCCCTGGGGTGGTAAGTGGTATTAGAAAGGGGGGGGGGGTCCGAGTTCACCTAATGGTGACAAGTGTCTTGTAGTTTTTTTTCATATCGGAACCCCCTTTTGGTTGAGTGACATAAGGGGGGGGGGTGTCTGATATATGGGGAAAGGGAGTGGGTGTTATAATTTTTTTTTAAACAGGAACGATTGGAGTTGTATTATATTAAAAAAGCTGCCAAAATTCAAAAAATTACAAGTGGCAGGGTGCAAGCACCTTTGTTGCTTCCAGAGAAGCGAATGTGTCTATCTATGCCTAAGAGAGATGTAACCATTGTTCCAAATAAACTACAATTCTGCCATGTGAAGATGGCGATAAACATATTTAACAGCGACAAAAATTTGCAATTCATAAAAACCTAATGCTAGATGTGGAGCTGCCCTGGTTCTTCCTGTTGAGCTTCTGGATTCTCCTTTGCCAGGCACGCCTCTATGAATTGCCGATTTTTGTTCTCCTCTGCCCAAATGCGATCTAAGAAACCTGGTGCTATGGGAACATGCTAGTCATTGCTGACAACAGAATGAAAAGTCAAGGGTAGCCAGGATTCATCGGTGCCAACAAAATGCGCTGGCTGTTGGGGATTCCCCAAGCGTTGAGTGACAACTCCAATCTGTCTTGTGTTCCAATTGACCCCTCTTAGGACGATTGGCAATTCTTGATTGTGTCAAATTTCTTGTTGTTGCATTTGGGACTGGATATCTGCCATGCTTTCATGAATCCCCTGGTTTTCATGTTGAAGCTCACGGTGTCGTGCACCAGAGCGCTCTTCAATTCGTCTGCAATCTGTTCACAGAGCTAGGAACTGTTCTTAGAGTTCTTCGACGATGCAAACTGGGAAGGACCAGGGAGCTCTAGACCTTCACTGCATGGTGAAAGGGAGGTACGAGAGGATGAGAGGCGAGCGAGTACTGTGTAGAAAGGAGAAGGGATGACTGAGAGAGAGACTTGGAAGGAGGGGGGCAAGGAGAGCCAGCCAAGGATGAGGGGAATGTAGAGCCAGATGAGGAAGCTGTGAGGGTTATGCTGTATCCAAACAGAAAGGATCAACAAACCATTATGCAAGAAGGGATCCATTGAAGCCCACGAGCGGAGGTGATTTTGCTCAGCGTGAGAGGACATAGAAGACGCAAAAGGATGATGGCAGATCATCTGGAAGAGTAGACGAGGATCCTCAAATAAATGAGTGCTTGAGTGCGGGGGGTGGATTGACATGGGAGGGAGAGGGGAGGCACATGACAACAAGGGGGGGTTGCGTGCCAAGAGGAGCGGGGATAAAGAAAGCACGGGGGAGGGGAGGGGGTGGTCCATGAAAGTCGGGGTGGAGGGGAGAGGGGAAGGGAGAGGAAGGGAGGGGTGAGAGAGGGGGAGGAAAAAGGGAGAGAGGACTCAATATTGTTGTTCTTTAGAGTAGGCGAAGGGGCGAAGGGACGGGCGTAATTAAGGCAACCAGACATGAGAGGAGATTTGGTTGGCAATTAGATGACTCTGTTCCAAGCTTTTTGCCGTTTTTTCCAAATTGTCTTCCTTAGTGTTTCGAGCTTGCAAAATATGGAAGAAGCGTAAACTGATGAACTTCTTCTTTAGGGAGTTTATTCCTGAGCTTATACCTTTAAGAGGGTGTTTTCACGAAGTTGACAGACCCCGAAGCTCCTTTATGACTATTTTAGAATCCTCTATAACAATTAGAGTTTAAATACTCCTCTCGTGTGCTAGCTTTAGTCCCATATAGACTATGAGGGTCTCTGCTATGTTATTGGTGGCTTTTCCCAAGCCCCAAGAAAATTCGACTGTTTTTAGTCCATCGGAATCATAGATGACTCCCCTCGCACCTGCCACCCCTGAGTGGGTGTTATAACTTAGGATATAGTTTAGTTTTATTATTATTTTTTTTATTATTATTTGTTTTTTAATTTTTCTTTTTTCTTTTTGTTTTATTATGTTTATTTTTTAGTTTTAAGTGTTTTTATTGTATTTAGTTTTCATTTTATTAAAGTTTGTTTTATTCTTATTTAACATTTGTTTTATTAATGTTTTATGTTTTATTTTTAATGTTTTATTTTTTTTTATTGTTTTTATTTTATAATTTTTATTGGGTTGTTATAATTTGTTTTTGAAATGTTTTTTTTTTTTAATTATTTTAATTATTTATAATGTTTTTGTTTGTTGATTATTTATTAATTATTCATTTAAAATTAATCATTAGTGCACTAACCTAACTTTTAACCTAATTACACTAATCTAATTACTAATTATTAACCTAACTAATTAATCTTTATTATGCTAATAAGTATTAAAACATGCCACTAAACATTTATTATTAATCTAATGTTTTTTTATTTTAAGTTTTTTTATTCAAGTAGGGACGAAATTGACAGAGGGGTGAAGAAATGAAGGGTGGGGGAATGAAGGGTGTAACAGGGTCATGAAAGATCGGGTGAAATGGACGGAGGGAGAAGTGAAATCAACCGAGCCCAACAAGCCAGATGTCTTCATCACGAGAGCAATGCAGAATAGATAGCTGAAGAATCAAGTCACCTATGATTATAGGACCCGAACATAGGCTCCACCTGGGGATGGAAACTCTTTCGAGAGGTGACAAGAACCATATAACTCTGAACACATAGACCAATGCCTTATCCATTGACCAAGGAGTCACTTCAACTACAATCTTCGAACTGACTCAAATTAAACTTGAAGACTGAACTATACAATATCAACTGCAAACTCTACTGGAAATCACACACTGCTGAAAAAGATGGTCAAATGACTGAGCTTATTCAAACTGCTACCGACCCTACACTGCTGAAAAACATGCTGAATAAAATAATACGAAAATGCCAATGAAGCCAGTCAAGTAGCTGCTGAAACAAGTGGATTGCTTGACTGTTTGTTAGCACAATCAAAATGACAACTTGACCCTTTGTCCATAGAGTCAAAACTGCAAAGTGTAATGGCCACTGATGAAAACATGATTGATCATTTATGCTGAAAAAATCTTCCATGTAGTCTGTTATGGGATCAGGAAAGACATGACCTATTTCTTGACTTTCAACAAATTTATGGTCATAATTGGGTATGACACGTCTTCTTTTTACATCATTATACAATTGTTGAGATGGCTGCAAATTTTCTGCTGAACTTTGAAATGAAACTCTTGCTGAAATAGACCATGAAAGAGACTGCCTAATCATGCCTATATCATAACTACTTTTAAGCTCATAACTGGCAAATGAACCATGACTTTGACAACACAAGTCATCCAACACATCAACTATTGGATCTTGCATGGACCGAGATGACCGTTTTATTGGTTCCAATGCAAATTCTTGATCTTCTACGTGTTTATCCTCCATGACACGATTAAAATTTTTCTTCAAAAACTGAAATGAATTGAAGGTTAATGGTATAGAGTTATAATGCATTAATTCATCTTTTGTTTGAAGATCAATGTAACTTAGGGGCTGCAATTTTGGGTCTAGAACAACCTCCATATCATCAATGACATATTCAACTGAGTGATCAGAACATTCTTCATCTTTACTATCGACAACTTGTTTATAATTTTCTCTCAAAATTTGAAATGAAGAGAAACATAAGGGTAAAGTATTTCCACTTACTCTGAAATTTTCTGCATTTTGCTCACTGTTGTCATAATTTCCATGCACAGGATGACTGTCATGTTTGAATTGCAATTGATCTTGTTCCTCCCAACAATATGCTGCTGATGGTTTTGAAGAATTCACCTTGGTGTAATCCTCATCATTGTTATCATACTTGGGTAGATTGTCCATGAAGGAAATGTCATCAAACATACACATCATATCTGCTAATTTCTCTTCTACAAGCTGAGTTGGAGTTTCATCTTTGACTATTTTGTGAATTGAATACATGAAATGATCATTTTCCAATCCAAGGGTGAGCTCCAAAGTGTTTAAGAACAATGATCCTTTCTTTATGTGTAACCAATGGAATAGGATGCCCTTGAACAACAAGTTCATTTCCCATGATGACTTTCTGCATCATTTCTTTCATTGTGCTGGCCAGAATGTCCAGTCTGGCTTCTGAAGATTTCAATTGCTCCTTTTCTGTTTTCTTCTTTTCTTCTGCCTTGATCTTTGACCTTTTGATCAACAAATTTGCTTCCACACTAATTGCACTGTTCTGCATCTACTTGAGTGTAGTAGTTCTCCTTTCTCTTAGTTGAAATGCCATCTTCGGATCAAAGGCATATGGGTAGTGTACAAGAGATGAACCAGGAGGTGGTCTTATATCAACAGGCATGGAATTGTAAACTTGATTGAATCTAGCAGAAAATTTCTGCACTGTTTCTCCTGGTTGTCTTTTCAAATGATCATACTCTTCTAGAATGAGGAAAAAGATTTTTCTTGATCTCCCATTTATTAAGGAAGATTTTTACAAACTCCTGAAGATTGGGAATGCTTACAACTGACAAAATTTTGAACCATTTCTTAGCTCTACCTTGCAAAGATAAAGCAAAAAGCCTAATGCAGACATCGTCTTCCTCCACCTCAAAAAGGTCAAGATAATTTTCAAAACCTTCTATGTGTTTTTCAGATGTGATATTACCATGTTCTCCATCAAATCTGGGAAGATGTTTGTAATAATTGGCAGGGAAATCATGGAGTATAGGGGTAAGATAAGAGGCTTGTATCTATCTGAAATATTTACAGATGTAGGACTATGTACATGGGCTATAAAACTAGGCTTGATCTCTTGAGGCTCCTTAGTTTGAATTTGATCAATATGAGTTTCAACAATATGGTCTTGGCTAGATTCACAAAAAGAGAGGAAATAATTAAAAATAAAACCTATTATGTCTTGGATGAAATTCCAACTTGCATACCTGATCTTTTCAGATTGTGTTGTCATTGTTTCAGGTTCTTCCTCCAGTGGAGTCTTTGAATTGGAACTGATCTGGAGCTGATTGGAGTCGCCAGGTGGATGATTCAACCTTGTTGTGTCTGATCACTATCCACCATCAATAATCAGATCTGGAACTTGATATGCTTTCTGAGGAACACTCCCCAGTATAGTCGCCACTATGTTAGCACTCTGTAATTTTCCCAAGGCTATGGAGGAAATCACTGAGGTAACATCAAACCACTTGGAGTCTTGGATCTATCCCTCCAAGACTCAGACATGGCTCTCTTTGTCTGATCTATCTTTGTTTGTTGGGAATTTTAGGCTAGTTATTACTGTACAAAGGTTTGGTTTTTTAAATAGTTGGCTGGAACAGGAAGGGAGGGCCATTGGGTAATGGAGTCACAGTTCACAATGGATCAAAACCAGGTCATAACAAGCTAATATTGTAGGGAAAGGTAGGAAAATTCATTGGATCCTCAAAATTTAATGTCGAGGAGATGAAATAGGTCTAGGAGTCCAATAAAAAATAGAGCAATCAAGAATTCTGAATTCAATCTTCAGTGGAAAACACAGAAATCGTTCCAAGCCAGAGACAAAGTGAAAATTAAAACAAATTATGCTCTTAACCTTCCCAGAACAATTCAGAAACAGAAGAGGTAATGGTGATAACAGAAATAACAAGTTTACAGAGACAAAAAAACTTCACCAATGAAATTTGTCACAAGAATCCTGAAGTGGTCACATTGTATCACTGTAAATCTCATCCATGGAGGCTCTGTGAGATGTTTTACAAAAACTAAATCATGGTCTCCCAGATGATGACATATGTCTAAATAATGGGAGATTTTATTGTTCTTCAACTCGTTCTGAACAAAAATCTCTCTCAGATTTTCAAAATTCATTCCCGTTTGCCCGGAATCGCTCTCGGAAAACAGGGGGTCAAAACTAGCGAAGACAATTTTTTTAGTTATTTTGGGGAAGGCGGTTTTGGAGGAGGGAAAGTGGTTTTTGGACTCCCTTGAGGTGTTAAGTGGTATTAGAGGGGGGGGGGTAACTAAGGATATAGTTTAGTTTTATTAATTTTTGTTTTTTCTTTTTCTTTTATTATGTTTATTTTTTAGTTTTACGTGTTTTTATTGTATTTTGTTTTCATTTTATTAAAGTTTGTTTTATTCTTATTTAACATTTGTTTTATTAATGTTTTACGTTTTATTTTTAATGTTTATTTTTTATTTTTATTTATTTTTATTTTTATTTTATAATTTTTATTGGGTTATTATAAGTTGTTTTTGAAATGTTTATTTATTTATTTATTTTAAATTATTTAAATTTTTTATAATGTTTTTGTTTATTGATTATTTATTAATTATTCATTTAAAATTAATCATTAGTGCACTAACCTAACTTCTAACCTAATTACACTAATCTAATTACTAATTATTATCCTAACTAATTAATCTTTATTATGCTAATAAGTATTAAAATATGCCACTAAACATTTATTGTTAACCTAATGTTTTTTTATCCTAAGTTTGTTTATTCATGTAGGGACGAAATTGGCGGAGGGGTGAAGAAATGAAGGGCGAGGGAATGAAGGGTACAACAGGGTGAAGAAAGATCGTGAGAAATGGATGGAGGGAGAAGTGAAATCAACTGAGCCCAACAAGCCAGATGTCTTCATCACGAGAGCAATGCCGAATAGATAACTGAAGAATCAAGTCACCTATGATTATAAGACCCCAACACAGGGTTTCTATAGATAAGGCTTTTCCTTGTGTTATAGCTCTCTGATATATGTGCGGGTTCCAATAGTAGTACTCGGCCCAATATCTCAGGGCACCAACTAAGGAGGCTAGACCATGCCCGTAGCCATACTACCCGACTACCCAAGTACTAGAGAGTATATTCCCGAGTGTTGTTCTTAGTGGCACTATAGTAGTCAGGCAGTCGATCGATTTATCTATGGAGGGATTCATGATATCTAGGTCGATCCATATACATGTGTGTTCTCATGCACTGCCACTCGAAGGGGTACCAATAGGGGTTACAAGGGTGGCCAACAATGTGTTCTTAAGTACCACTTGTAGTTCCTGCATGTATGCTTCCCCTACTACGGATTTATGTGTTGAATGATAGATCTTTGTAGCTTTAAGATGCCAGAATATGCCTCTACCCTGAAAAAAGTAACCCACAATTTTCTACCGAGGAAAGTGCTCTGATACCACTTGTAAGGTACTAGATCTATTATAATAGTTGAAAACAAAAATATTGCAGAGAATAACAACGAAATAACACAATAGATGAAACCACAACACGAAAATAATACCTTTATTTATAGGAAAAATGTTCACTTGCCTCTTTGAGGGGGAAACTTCCACTAGAGAAACGCTCTATTAAAATAATTCTCAAGACAAATATTCTCATGGATCCTACTCTTATTTATACTAATTCTATCTTTGTTGGAGAAAATTTTTTTGGGAGTAAGTGCAGTAAGCAAGGAAACATGAACCAAAGGGAGCAACACGCCCCGAGAAAGAAGGAAGATCAACACGACACCAGGCGAAGGAAGTAGTGTCTGACAGGATTTGCGGAAATCTGACGCATATGTGTACAAACCTAGCCATGTTAGGGTTATGGCTTTGGAATGTATTGTAAGGGTTTTAACCCATTTTTGTAGTATAAATAGAAGATGTATAAGGTATATTGAGACATATTTTGGTGTGTGTCTTAATAGAGGTCTCTGCGTGACTTTTTGCATGAATAAATTACTTGGAGAACCTTTTTGAGTTGAAGTATGTTTTGAGATCTATGGAGCTCAGATGGAGTCAATATGCAGATGTAGCTGAGGGTCAGGTCGCAAGCCAGGGAGATTGGTGTGACACTGGTCCACCTCGCCACTCTCTACTATCCTATGATGTAATGCGTGCAACGTTGTTTTGATGAAGAAGAAGAAATAAAAAGAAGATGTTTGTGGACCTAGCCCCAGGGAGGTGAACCATGATAAAAACCTCTGTTGCAATGTGTCTGAATGCTTTTGTTATTTCTACAATTATGGTTGAATGGTTTTAATTATAGCACACACTAGAATATGTATGCATAATGAATATTATGAATGAATGAATTAATGGGTCTGCTGAATATTGTAATAGAATGGATGTTTAAGTAGAAATATAAGTAAAAAGAACATCCCCAACCCCTTCCATGACTGTAGACATCTGCATCCTGCAGTCCCCCATAAGCCATCTCAGGTGAGATTGTGATGTGCACTCTGTGCACGGTGTATCCTTCTAGTTTAGAAAAAGGGTTGATGGTGAAAAGGGTTTTGTTGGAGAACTAAAGTAGAACCCGGGTCAACCCATAGATCAACAATATTCTAAAGATAATTCTAGAGGAATATCCTTCTAGAAGTGAAAGCTTCTATTAGGTCTTCTTACATTGACTTATTCCAATTTATTAAATAGGCCTTATTAACTAATGTTGGCCTTTATTACATGGAAATATATTATTCTATCTACGTGAGGGGTTAGGGAGGTTAGGTCCCTAACAGTAAGCCCTTGGAGGAGACCCTCAAGCTCAGCCCCGTAATTGGTGTTGTGGCCCAAGTTGCTAGAAAACATGGCCATAATTGACCCGTTCGAATTTCTAAGGACCCCTCCAGCCCCCGACCTCCCAGTGTTATCTTTTGATGCCCCATCAAAGTTTAGTTTTACTGCTTTGGTGTATCGAGGCGACCAAGTTTGATTTGGAATGTTCCTATTGTGTTGAGGAGCTTTATTTTCATGGAGGTACACTTGGTCGAGTTTCCAATTGTTGAATATTATTTCCTCTTCCGCGTTGAGGCTTCTATCTTATTTAGACCAGGTGCCTGCCACTATTGATTCATGAACATTTTCTTGGATTTTTTCCCAAACTTGTTGCATAGGAAAGTGGGTTTGTTTGAAAATTCTTATATTCCGTTCTCTCCAAGGGTTCCACATGACGATTCCTGGGAAGATATCCTAGGTTTTTTTTAAGATAGGATTGTAGAAAGGGTCCTAGGTCCAATCTGTGATGGTTTAAGAGGTGTCAGTGTTGACTCTACTAGAGCGATGGAAGAGCTCAACACCTTTGTCCCACATGAAACTTGTTTCTCGACAATTACAAAGGAGATGATTTATAGATTCTTTTGCGAGTATATAGAGCATGCAGATAGACGAGCCTTCATATCCTCGCTTATGGATTTTTTCCCAGGTTAGCACTTTTCTCTTTAGGGACAACGATAGAAAGGTCTTAGTTTTTGGCCATATCTCGAGCTGCCAGATTCGTTGTCAATCTCTCTTCCATTTTGGTTCCGACAGTCCTACCACTAGGAGGTACATATATTTGAATTTAAAAGTTCCCTCCCCTTTACTTCCCCATTGAAGAATATCCGGGCCATTTATGTCTCTAATTTTTCTGAGAGTTAGCTACTCTTCCATGACTTTCCTATCTTCATTGTTCAAGTCAATTGGTCATTTTGATAGGTTTCACCGGACTCTTTCAGTCTCCCTGTTTGAGTTTTTTGTCTCTTTCTAGTACCGATGAACATAATTCCACTCTTTATTCCTCATAGTTGTCCCTATTCGATCCAATCCTTTTATTCTGGATATGATAGACAGTTGTTCCCATGCATCCTCCCCAAAAAAGGGCCGACCTACCATCGTGGACCTCCCAGAATATTTCTCTTTGGTCTGAATCTCTATTTTTCCAAGCATTGTTCCAGATGAGAGACCCTAGTTTAATACCATCCATCCTAATCAGTTCTTGCTTTCCTCTCTCCAAAGCGTAATTTATCTTCCAAATTTTTCCCTATAGGTCATCTAGATGTTTAATCTAGTGCCACCAAAGTTTCGTTGTTAAGGCTTTCCCTGCCTGCATAGGGTCTCTGATGCCCACTCCACCATGGGATTTTGGCCCACATAGCTTATCCCAAGCTACAAGGGACCACTTTTTTTCTTTGGTGGAAACCCCCCAAAGGAAGGTCCTTTGAAGGCTTCTAATATTTTTTAGGACGCCTTTGGGAGTGGCCAAAATTGAGAAGAGATATAGGGGCATAGAGCTCAACACATATTTTATTAACAAGATCCTTCTCGGAAGAGTGAGATAGCGATGGGTCTAGTTGGTCAACTTAGCTTTTGATTTCTCCATTATCTCCTTCCATGAAGTATTGCTAATGGATTTGTCTAACAACGGGGTTCCCAAATATTTGGAGGGGAGGCAGGATCTTTGAAATCCCATAATCATGGATATATTTCTTTGAATTTCCACAAGAATATTAAAGAAAAAGATTTTAGACTTAGCAAATTTTATAAACGTACTTGAGGCTTCCTTGTACGTATCCATAAGGGCTTTGATAGTTTTGTCTTCTTTTCCTGTTGGAGCTACCATAAGGAGGTTGTCATCCACAATCTGAAGGTGAGATACTAGGTCCATACCTTCCTGGATATTTATCCCTTGTAATTTCTTGTCTATGAACGCCTTATGAATAGTCTCCCCAGACCTTCTACTAAAATAATATAAAGGTAGGGGGACAAAGGATCCCCCTGTCTCAACCCTCTCGAGGGATTAAAAGTTTTAGAGGGAAATTCATTCACTAAGATTGAGAATAAGGTCGATGAAATGAGGCTCATGATCCATTGAATCCACTCTTCTCCAAAGCCAAAAGCCTCCTGCATTTTTTGGAGGAACCTCCAACTAATGTTGTAACACACCCGACCCCTGAGTATCTTTCCTAGGGATGGGGCATCAAATTTTTCTCTCCTTAACATTTCAAATCCTCTGTCCGAGGTCTTCATCCTCTTCTATTTACCTGTAGCATTCTAATGACTTCTACCAGGCTCGAATCCGAGATTTGGGTTGAAATTTATGGCTTCCCAAAGTCCTTCAGGCGTTCATTGGTTGAGGGCCACATGGATCCACCTCGCACGTATTGTCTCCAAGTTCTTCATCCATGGTGGAAGTCCATCCACCATCCGATCCCATGACTGGACTCAACGTTCGTCTAACACACAGGTGTCTAACACGCAGGCCAACAAGAACTTTGATACTTTGGTGCTGAATGCCTCCTTACCGTCTACGTACTAGAACTTCTGAAGTCAAGAAATCCCGAAGTCCCGTAAGCTTTCCATGTGGTTCCAACCTTTGAGCCTTTTGGTCTTTCTCTAACGCTACACCCCAAATCCTATGGACTCCCAAATTTTCGATCACTTCACCTACCACTTTGGCTAGGTAGGCACGTACCACGGGTTGACACGTAGAAGGGCCAGGGGTGACACGTGTCACGTTCCAATAGGCATATAGGGTCTGTGAGAAGCATAAACGAGATGACACGTGGTACATCAATTGTGGGTCCACATCACCCAAGTGACATTGTCTTTCCACATCACACCAGACTGAAAACCTTCTAATGTCCCTCATATCTCATGGTTGAGATCCGACCACATAGATCCATAGATCTACGACTCTTATTACTTTGGGGATTTGGCGTTCGGGAGTTTTGCAATGCAAACTCCTCTTTTCTCCCGAAGTTGGTCAGTGTCAGGCTGACCATATCTCAGATCTTACGGTTAGGAAAATTCCTGAAGCATCTTCGAATCGATGGCTCTCCTTATTTAGGGCTTCAGAGCTTTTTGACACACCACACCTCAAATTCCCCAGAGTGCCTAGTTTCTGAAGTAAAGGATCTAGCGCCACGCGTCCCCTGTATATCGATGGTTGAGAGGGGTCCCGAAGTATCCGTGGATCGACGGTCCACATTACTTCATGATTTCGGCCTTCGTCCTTCAAGGAGTTTGGCCTTACAACACCCCTATCCTCTCGAAGTGGTCAACATCGGGCTGACTACATCATGAATCCTACGGATAGGAAAGAACCCGAAGGGTCCCTAGATCTAGGGTCCTGGTCACTTCGCGGCTTTGGCCTTCGGGGGTTTTGGCTTTACTACCACTCGATTCTCCCGAAGCAGGACTTTTTTTAAGTACCATGTGTGGGTCCCTCCTCCTGGATGATCGGACGGTAGGAGAGGCTCCCAACGATCTCCCCCAAATATACGTTTCTCCTTTACTTCGTAACTTCAACGTTCGGGGAGTTGGATGCTATAACATCTCTATTCTACCGAAGTAGAACTTCGTCGAAGTCCTCTCGCTGTAGATCCAATGATTGAGGGAATCCCCAAAAATTCTCGATCAGTGGTTCACGCTACTTCGTGATGGGGAGTTGGATCTCGATTTAGTTGGTAGGATAGGTTCCTCTAACCACTAGGGAAACCACCCAACGCCGTCGACCTTGTGGGTAACCGTGACTCTCTGTCACCTTCAACATGTTTGTGACTATTTGGGTCGACAATACTCCGAAGTCCTAGACTTTCTAAATTCCGAAGCCAAAAGGACTTCGCTCCCTTAGGCTTAGCACATGGTTTCTGGGTGTTGGTCACATGGGTCCTTAAACTCTCATGAGTTAAACACATCTTCCTCATCGTGAACTTGCTAAGGACTTGGGCATGTTATCCTAGTTGTGTAGCAAGGAGTCTGAATGAGATATCCTCTCCAGACTGACAAGGTCAGATTGATACAATGCTTCCTATCCTAGCCTTCCTACAGGTTTACGTCCCAATATGTCTTGAAGGCTAAACTAGGGCATATAGACGATCAATCAGGAACATAAGTCGACAAGAAGGTAAATGCATACACATAACTTGATCATTCAATACAAAAACCATTTATAGACAGATATATACATGCATTCATCCATTATTCCATTTCAGTACACAAAGTATGAAATCACTTATCATAACTAGAGAACGTGATGCGATTGCTGAAAGGGGTGCTTGTTTCCACCGAACCATAGGCTCAGTCACTCCTAACAGAGTTACCACTAGCCACCCCTGAGCTAGACAATGATGCTTTGAGAGAGAATTCTATCTTCTGTCTCAACAACAATCAGGGGCATAGGTTACTCTCCTCCTCCCACAGAATCTTGGCAACGAGTTTCTCTATACCAAGCAAGGAGGCATGCCTGCATACTTCCTTAGTCACTCATCACCCTCATTTATCAGCTTGTATCATAACCCTACTAGCCACATCCTGTGACCAGAACACATTTATTTCTCAGTTCTTCCTTGAACTTGAAATCTTAGTCTTTCTTCTCTGCTTCTCTTCACTTCCCTTCCTCTACCCACCACGCCTTCCTCTCTTGCCTTCCTCAGCAAGATTGTGTGTGGCCCAAATTCCCAGTCCATGGTTAGGTTTGAAATCATTTCAGATGGGTGCTCTACCCCATCCCCTCATTAACCCTCGAGGAGATATTCCCACCTACCAGCCTGACTGTAATTCATTCCCATGACAAAGGACTGTTCTGGTCCTGAGAAATTAAATCCAACAAGGTACTCGTTTGGCGGGGGTTATTTCAACCATTCCTGGTTCCCCTCACCATCTCTCTCATTGCATCTGTGGTCTATCTTGTAAAACCCTCACTTTCAACATTCATGCAACACTTGTCCATTTCTATTAATAACAAAAATTACATTCCTTGACCTTTTATACGAAGGTTCATCAAATCAAATGTTCACACATATCGAGTTTTCCATAGTCTCTTGGCCAATATAGTTATATTTACAAATTTCTGGGAAACATGGGTATTACAATCCTCTCCCCCTTAAAGGAACATCATCCTCTATTTTCTATCTGTCAATGTGCTCTACATATACAGAAGTAAACAAAAAGAGATATGCCTATTTCATGGCATCCTCCATTTCCCACATAGCCTGCTCTGGGCCAAAGTGTTTCCACTACACCTTGACCTGTGAAATGGTTCAGTTCCTGAGTGAGGTTTCCTTCTTGTCTAGTATGCATTGAGGTTCTGGCAAGAATTCACCCTCCGGCTCCACCCGAATCACATACCAGTCAATTATATGATTAGAATCATGTACATATTTCTTCAATAATGAAACATGGAAAACATTATGTGCCTTCACTGTGGGAGGGAGCGCTAGCCTATAGGCTACATGTCCCACTCTATCTAAGATTTCAAAGGGTCCACAATACCGGGGTGCCAGCTTGGCACAAGCTCCCATTCTCAGGGAACTCTTCCTTGGTCTAATTATGAGATATACATGGTCTGCCGTCTTGAACTCTCTGGGAGTTCACTTTTCGTCGATGTAACTCTTCTGTCTATCCTGACTAGTTTTCAGATTTTGCTTAATTTGAATTACTTGTTGTTCCATTTCTTTCATCATGTCGGGTCCGATTGTAATTATATTCACTGGATTAGTCCAACTGATTGGAATCCTGCTGATCCAGGTGGATGTCGGTGGCCACCCATCTTTTCCAAATGGCTCAAAATAGTTTTCTGGCCATTTTGGCAATTTACTATTTTTAGCAGGTTTTAACTTCTGGGGCCATTTTGAGGGTCCAAATGAAGGTTTTTCGAGATCGAGGTTCTCAATGATAGCTAAAGGCATAATTGAGCCCCCAAAATGAATCTCCTCGAAAATACCTTTCCAACGAGCTATCACACGCCTAAAACAAAGATCGTATGCAAAAGTTACGACCCCGGGAAGTTGATGTACTCACTTACCCAAACGGGGCCCACAT
>JZKD02S2398599.1:104831-123135 GCA_000966675.3 Picea glauca
TGATTAATAGAAATCGTGTATTACTGTATATATATGTTTATGGTTGCATCTCTGATACATTTCTGTTATATTATTGAATATATGCAATATCTCTGTGCATTTCTTTATTATATCTCCGCTCTCATTTCGCTCCGAAAATAATCCGGATCACCTGCACTCTCTACCATATAGGGCTTCAAAAGGGCTCATCTTCAATGACTCTTGATAATCGTTGTTGTAAGAAAATTCCACCAGGGGCAGGTAGTCTACCCACTTTTTAGGTTGATTCATTACATGCATCCTTAGCATGTCTTCTAATATTTGGTTCACTCTTTCTGTCTATCCACCTGTTTGAGGTTGATAGGTTGTGCTAAACAACAATTTAGTCTCAAAACCAACCATTAAGGATTTCCAAAAACTTGAAGTAAATTTTGTGTCTCTATCAGATATAATATCCCTAGGCATGCCATGTAGTCTGAATATCTCCTTCATGAATATGTTGGCAATATATATTTCCTTGCAAGTTGACTTGACATGAACGAAGTGAGAAGACTTACTTAATTTGTCCACCACTACCATGATGGCATCATTCTTCTTGGCCGTTTTGGTAATCCGGTGATGAAATCCATGGAGATGGTTTCCCATTTCCATTTTGGAATTGGTAGAAGCTATAACAACCCTGCTGGGTGTCAGTGTTTTGCCTTAACTTGTTGGCATTCTAGACACTTAGCAAGATAGTCAGCTATGTCCTTTTTCAATCCAAGCCAATAGAATTGTTTCCTAGTGGCCATGATCATTTTCTGATAACCTAGATGTCCAATATATGGTCTCTTGTGTAGTTCATCCATTATGAACCTCTTCAAGTCGTCACAACTTGGAATATACAATCTTTTTTTGCATGTCAGCAAGCCTCCATCCAACATTTGATAGCCTTCATACTTTAGCCCTGTGGGCTCTTGCTTTAGGTATGACATCACGGTCTTGAAAAATTCATCTGTTTCTTGTGCATTCTTGACCCTCTCCCTGACATCCATTTCACGGTGCTTGCTGCTACCATGTGAATCATTTTCACACTTCTGCTAAGGGCATCAACCACCCTGGTTCCTTTCCTTTGATGTGTTTGATTTCGAAATCAAACTCACTAAGACGAGCCATTCACCTAGATTGTCTAGCGTTGAGCTTTGGTTGATCAAATAGGTGCCTCAACCCACTATGGTCTGTCATAATTATAAATCTCGTACCTAGGAGGTAATGCCTCCACATTTTTAAATCATGCACTATGGCAGCCAACTCTAGATCATGGGTCACATAATTGATTTCAGGCTCATTCAATTTTATGGATTCGTAGAAAATTGCACGTCCTTCTTGCATAAGGACTCCTACGAGTTCTTCCTTACAGGCATATGTACACACGAGGAAGTCATCGTCAAGGTCTACAATCTTCAACACAGGTGCATTGGTTAGAAGGTATTTTGGTTCTTGAAATCTTTCTTCACATTCTGATGTCCAAGCGAATTTAACCCCCTTTTTCTAAAGGGCAGTGATTGGACAACCAATATTGGAAAATCCTTTTATGAACCTTCTATAGTATCCTGCTAAGCCCATAAAGGACCTCATATCAGATACATCCTTTGGGGTATGCCATTCCATGATATATCTGATATTGTTAGGGTCTACTACCACCCCTTCTTCAAAAATAACATGGCCTAAGTAATGTACTTGCTTCTGGAAAAGTTCACACTTGCTAAACTTAGCGTAGATATGATGCTCTCTTAGTACTTGAAGAACTAATTTAATATGTTCTTCATGATCCTCTCTGTTCTTGGGGTAGATTAGGATATCATCAATGAAAACCAATACAAATCTGTCTAGGAATTTGCTAAGTACATTATTCATTAAGCACATAAAAGTGGCGGGGGCACTGGTTAGTCCAAATGGAACCACCACAAATTCATAGTGACCATATCTTTTCCTGAAGGTTGTTTTGTGGATGTCTTCATCCTTGATTTAGACTTGATGGTATCTAGACCTTAAGTCAATCTTCGAGAAGATGGAAGCACCCCTTAATTGGTCAAACAAGTCATTGATTCTTGGTAAGGGATACTTGTTATTTATGGTTGTCTTATTGAGTTGTCTATAGTCTATGCACAGTCGGAGTGTGCCATCTTTCTTTTTCACAAACAAGACAGGTCCTCCCCATGGAGACACGTTGGGTCGGATGTAGCCTTTTTCCATCAGCTCCTTTAGCTGTAGCTTGATCTCAACTAGCTCTAGTGTACTCATCCTATAGGTCATCTTAGACACTGGCACTGCTCCTGGTGCAAGTTCTATGGAGAAGTCAATGTCTCTTCTTGGAGGTAGACCCAATACCTCTTTTGGAAACACGTCTTTATACTATCTTAATATGGGGTGGTCCTCTAGGTTTGGTTTTTCATCCTCAACATATTCCAACACCTGTGTTGCATATAGAGGACATCCCTTTCTACAATACTTTTTCATTTGAAGGGCTGATATTCGTCTCACTAAGACAGGCCTCTGAACCCCATGAAGGGTTATTTTTCTCCCTTCTTCATTCTCACACTCCAAAGTTTTATGGTAACAATCCAACTTGGTTTTATAAGTGGCTAACCAATCCATACCAACCGACAGGTCATAAGTGTAAGTTTAAAACCTATGAAGTAAAGAAATGCATATAGATTCTTAAGAAAAACATAAATTAATCAGTCACTCATACACATAGTACACAAAGATTTATGCTGGAAACACTCAACCGGGGAAAACCTTTCTTATTTTCATTATATCGAATGTCACCATTCACCATACAATATATAAATTTTTTTTAGGTATTCCGTAGATACCAAAACCCTAATCCCTTAATCCGGGATTAATTTAGAAAACCACTAAAAATAGCAAAATCCTCTAAAAATATAATCGTCAGACGTAGTTGTCGAACCTGACACGCCCACACACACACATGCAAAGAATATAACATATACCCAACATTCTCCCACTTGTTGTTTTCTTTGCATCCAAGGGTCCACATGGTTATATAGTCAACAATCCAGGGCAACAATGCCCATTGTTACTCTACACCAGGAGAACTTTTCTGTGCTCACAGACTTTGTTAATAAATCTGCAACATTCTTCAAATTGTCAACCTTTTCCAACAAAACTTTATTTTACTCAACTATGTCTCTCACAAAGTGATACTGAACATCAATATGCTTTGTCTTCGAATGATAAGCTGGGTTCTTTGCCAGGAATATTGCACCCTGACTGTCACAATCTAATCTCACTGCTTGTTGTACCAACCCAATACCTGAACACAATCTCTGTAACCATATTGCTTCCTTGCTTGCATGAGTGGATACCATGTATTCAACTTCTGTAGTTGAGAGTGCCACTACAACCTGTCTTTTGCTCATTCAACTGATTACTCCTCCAAATAGGTTAAACACATACCCACTTGTAGATTTTCTGCGATCCAGATCTCTAGCCCAGTCTGCATCAACAAAGCCATGTATGTCCACCACTCTGTCCAATCCTGGTCTTCCTTGGTAGCAAAATCCATAATTGGTAGTGCCACACAAATACCTAAAGACCCTCTTTACTGCTGTCCAATGATCCTTCCCTGGTTTTGACATATACCTGCTCAAAAATTCCACTGCATGTGCAATGTCCGGTCTAGTACAGACCATTTCATACATCAAATTGCCAACTGCACTGGCATATGGAACATGGGACACGTCCTCTTCTCTTCCTATGTCTTGGGACACTGATATTTAGATAAATTTACACCTATAGGAGTAGGAACCTTGACCGGTTTACTTCCATGCATATTAAACCTCTGCAATATCTTCTCAACAGACTTTCTCTGATTCAACCAGAGTTTCCTGTTTGCACGATCTCTTTTAATTTCCATTCCTAGAATGAATTTAGCAACACTGAGATCCTTCATGTCAATTTTGGAGTATAGTTGTGATTTCACTCCTTGATAACATCCATGTTATTTCCTACCAACAACATGTCATCAACATACAACACTACATAAATGAAATGATTACCAAACTGCTTGGAATATACACAGTGATCAACCCTGCTTCTCACAAATCCCAATCCAAGGATGTATATGTCAAAATTTTGGTACCACATCCTAGGTGATTGCTTCAGACCATATAGTGACTTCTTTAGCTTACAAACCAACTCTTTCTTTCCCTTTACTACAAAGCCTTCTGGCTGCTTCATGTAGATTTCTTCTTCCAGATCCCCATGTAGGAATGCTGTCTTCACATCCATATGTTCCACTTCAAGATCAAAAGCAACAACAATAGATAAAAGAAATCTAATAGAATTTAACTTAGCAACAGAAGAAAAAATCTCACCAAAGTCAATTCCCTCTACCTGGGAGTAACCTTTTGATACTAACTGAGCTTTGTATTTCTCCACTTTTCCTTCTGCATTAAAATTCTTCTTACACAACCATTTGCTACCAATAGATTTTCTTCCAGATGGCAACTCAACTATATCCCATGCTTCATTCTTATCCAAGGCATCCATTTATTCAACCATGGCCTTCTTCCAGAGTTTACTATCCTCTGAGTTCACTGCTTCCCTGACAGTTCTGGGACCATCATCAATAATAGATAAAGAAAAAATGGAACGTAAATCAGATGGACTATGCCTTTCTGGTTGCCTTCTTTCTCTCACTGATCTCCTCAATACTGGGGTATGAGGTTCTTCTGCTTCTTATTCTACTTCATATTCTTCAGATGATTCAGATTTTGCATCATCCAACTCTAGCTCTATTTTCTCAGGTTCCTCTTGCCTTGGTAGGAATTTCTGTTTGGACACATCTTTTACCTCTCTAAACACAACATCCCGACTGTAAACAATCTTCTTAGTTTCTGGGTTCCAAAGCTTATAACCTTTCACACCATCTTTATAACCAATAAAGATACACTTTTCAACTTTTTTATCCAGCTTAATCCTATTTTCCTTTGGAACATGTACATAAGCATCACAACCAAACACTCTAAGATGTTGAAGAGAGGGTTTCTTTTCCAGTCCATACCTTATGTGGATTTTTGTTATCCAATGCTGATGAAGGTGATCGATTGAATAAGTAACATGCTGTACCCACTACCTTTGCCCAGAATTCATGTCCTAATTCGACACTGCTGAGCATGCTCCTTGCTTTTTCCATCAGTGTCCTGTTCATCCTTTCTGCAACTCCATTCTGCCGAGGAGTGTATGGAGTAGTCTTTTGCCTTTCTATACCACACTTCTTACAAAATTCTTTGAATTCATTTCCACAAAATTCTCCAGCATTATGTGTTCTCAATACCTTTATTTTCTTCTCTGTCTGATTTTCTACCAGAGCCTTAAACTCTTTAAATTTATCAAATACCTCAGATTTCTTTCTAAGAAAATAAATCCATGTGTACCTTGAGAAATCATCTATGAATGAAACATAATACATAGACTTACCTAGTGATGAAACAAGCACAGGTCCAAACACACCACTGTGTATCAATTCTAAGATCCCCTTTGCTCTTGTAGCACCATATGGGAATCTTACTCGATTCTATTTACCATATATGAAATGTTCACAGAAATCAAAATCCATAGTGCAATTAGACATACCTTCAACCATGCCTTTACCGTGTAGTGTTCGAAGGCCCTTTTCTCCAATATGCCCCAGTCTTTGATGCCACAACATGGTCTTCTTTTCAGGGACGATATTGGTCTTGTCTTCTTTATTTGTCTGCTCAAGGACAATAGAACTATTAAATCCATTAGTATAAGTGATTCCCAACAACTTCTACATAGTTCCACACTAAACTCCCCTCATCAACACCATTTCTCCTCGTACCATCTTGCAAGTGTTCTTTCCAAATACAGTATTCACTCCTACATCATCTAACTTGCTTATAGATATTAGGCTCCTGGCTAGTTTTGGAATGTGAAGAACCCCAGGGAGGGCTCTAATCCTTCCATCTTTTAGCAACAACTTAGCCATTCCATGTCCCATGATTTTGGCTGTCGAGTCATCTCCTAGGAATACATCACCACCATCATATTTTTCATATTCAGAGAACCACTCCCTGTGAGGATTCATATGGTATGACACACCTGAGTCAATCAACCATACATCACGATCTACATGTGTACCTGTAGATGCTAGGTAAACATCACCTCCTTCTTCAGTGGAGGTTTTTGACTCTGTGGAAGAGGTATCGTCAGGCCCCTTTGGTTTATCAACCTTCTTAGACTTGGAATCTTTCTTATAATGCCCTATTTTACCACACTTCCAACATTTCCTCAAAGATTTTCCTGGAGACTTAGATCTACCTGTAGATTTAGGTCTCCCCCCCAAAGACTTACCAAGATTCCTGTCTTGGGTACGACCTCTTACAAATAAAGCATATGTGCTATGACCATCCATAATTTTCCGCCTCATATCTTCAGATAACAAGGATGCAACTACATCCTCATACTTCAATGTAGATTGAGTGGTACTACCAATTGCTACAACTAGATTATCCCAAGAGTATGGAAAAGAACATAACAAAGTAATACACTTATATTCTTCTGCAATTGTAATATTAAAAGAGACAATTTGACTTACTAGAGTATTAAAGGCATTTAAATGTTCTGTCACAGAATCTCCATCTTCCATCCTAAAATGATACAGCTTCTTTCGAAGAAACAACTTATTTACTAGGGACTTTAATTGATATAAATTCCCTAACTTATCCCATAGTTTCTTGGCTGTATATTCTCCTGAGACATTCATCAACACTGAATCTGCCAGGCAGAGTCGAATAGTACTCCTTGCTCTTCTGTCCAACTTCTCCCAATATTCTTTCGACATACCAGTAGGTGGTGTGCTAGTAGTTTGTGTACTAGTAGGTCATGTACCAGTCGACTGTGTGCTAGTAGGCTGCATACTAGTAGGCTGTGTATCAGGATCCACAACGATCCATTGTTCTTTGTCTACAAGAAGGTTCTCCATCTTGAGCTTCCATAACTCAAAGTTTTTACCATTGAACTTCTCTATCTCGATTCTAGATGAGCTTGCCATTCCTCTTTCTATACTCGAATATCCACTGCAAAATCTCCCACTAAACCCAATTTTATCACAGACCCAAGATAAACTTGATCTATCAATACCGAGCCAAACCCTCAGCAGCAAAGGCGTCCCTTTGAAGCAAAAAATGAGCTTTGATTCCACATGTAAGTTTAAAACTCATGAAGTAAATAAATGCATATAGATTCTTAAACAAAACATAAATTAATCAGTCCCTCATACACATAGTACACAAAGTTTTATACCAGAAACCCTCAACAGGGGAAAACCTTTCTTATTTTCATTATATCAAATTTCACCATTCACCATACAATATATACAATGTTTTTAGGTATTTCGTAGATACCAAAACCCTAATCCCTTAATCCGAGATTAATTTAGAAAACCGCTAAAAATATCAAAATCCACTAAAATTATAATCGTCAGACGCAGTTGTCGAACCTGACGTGTCCACACACACACATGCAAAGAATATAACATATACCCAACAATAAGATCCTAGGGGAAGTATGTTAAGGGTCGCTTGGGTAGGCAATCCATCCATAATGAATTGGAAAGCTGGTATGACCTTTGATACTTTTCTTTTGGTTCTAGTGGCTAGTTTTACCAACCATGGATTAACATGTCTAACTGGTTGCAGTTTACACTTATCAACAATCTGAGGGGCCACATAACTCAAATTAGAACCAGGGCCAATTACAATATAAACTAGACGGTTGGAGATCATATCTTCCATCTCCACCATTGAGGCTTGGTGGTCAGCTTGGTTATTATCCAAGGCTACATAAATCTATCGCATGATCCTAGCCACATCATTGACTGTGGTAGCTTCTTGGATATTGTAGACTCACCTACTGTTCTGTTGTCTGTGTGGAAAATCCATCAACATATGTTCTTCTCCACAACCCCAACATTTCAAGGGTTGTTTCTGTTGACTTTTCAATAAGCTAGGCTTAAGCATGAAGTTCATTCCATTTTAGAATTTTACTTAAACCATAGACAATTTGTTGCAGCATCCAAGATCACAAGAAGAAACACCATGCACAAGTACACAAGAAGTATCTTGGGAAACCCTTCTCAACAAGGGAAGAAAACCCAAACAATCCTTTGCTATATTCTTCAAGAGAAAGACCTCCACCACCATAAACACCTAGCACACAAAAGGGTTCTCACAAACCCTAGAAACCTAGCGCCCAAGAGAGGTTTTCCCAAGAACAAGAGTTTTCTGAAATTTCCAAACTCACACTTGTGATATGATTCCTCAATGGGGAATCTACCTTTATTTATATTAGACTCAACCTGTCAACATAAGTGTCTATTGGCACAGTAAGGCCGACCTCAATAAATTATAATATAATTAATAATTACCATATTAATTATCTTATACATTAAGGTGGGGCCGACCTGTACCCTTTACATAACAATTAGGGTTATAGGTAAGCATGACTCTTGAACAATATAGCAAGGGATCTCATCCACCCACTAGTGCTCAACCACTAGGGGCACATCCATCTGTGCTCAACCACATGGATGTCTCTCTATATCACTGTGTCTCACAAGAGAACCACACTCACTAGTTCTCAACCACTAGGATCACGTTCACTTGTGCTCATCCACAGGCACGTCAAACTCAACAGATTTTCTTTCTCACTGCGTTACACAGGAGGTCCATATAGAGTTCATCATCTTAACTCTCTTCTTAGAGGAGGCTAATACATCGTTTCATCTCTGTCTCAAAATCATGCACCCATCTCATGGGATTTCACAAGTTCACCTGTGCTCAACCACATGCACGTCCAACTCGATAGATCTTCTTTCTCACTGCGTTACACATGAGAATCATCTGGAGTATCATCTCAACTCTCTACAAGGAGGAGGCCAACACAACGTTCTAGTTTTGTCCCAGATAGGAACCACACACCCAACTCATGGGCTCTTTCTCAGGTCTGTGTCCTGGATGATGTCTCACACAACTATAATCATCAAAACTTCCTCTCATCTAGGGAGGCATTCTCCATCAGGCCAAGTCTCGCATGAAAGTACTTGAACTTTGTCTTGGATGTAGTCATCAACACTCCCTCTCAGCTAGAGAGGTATTCTTCACCAAGCTATTTTGGTGAAGATGTATGCAATGTTCTCATGTGTAGGAAGGTACTACACATGTACTGCTTTCCTCTGCATCATGTCTCTAAAAAAATGATATTTTATCTCAACGTGTTTCGATCCATCATGAAACACATGTTTCTCAAAGAGCTTCACACAACTCTGGTTATCATTATAGAATCCATCTCATGATCAAGTAAATCTAATAGAATCTTGTGAACCCACACTACTTCGCACACTTAACTCTATATACTCTGCTTCTGTGGTACTCAAGGCCACAAAGCTTTGTTTCCTACTGCACCAGGAAGCCATGGTAAACTTCATGGTAAAACAACAATCGAATGTGATCCTTCTGTACACTGCGTTTTCTTCCCAATCTGCATCAACATATCCCTGCAAACTCAAGTCCACACTGGAGGCATATCTCATGCCATATCTAGTTGTGCCTCATACATATCTCAATACATGATTTGCTTCTATCCAATGAGTCTATCTCGGTTGAATCATGAATTGACTAATGTACATTCACTGCATAGTATAAATCGGGTCTTGTGTTAACCATATACATCAATGATCCAATCAGTTGTGGATCAATCTCGACAGAATCATCATCATTTATTTTATTCATCATCGGTGTACGTATGAATTTGTATTCTGTCATACTGAACTTCTTTAATATCCCCACTGTATATTTTCCTTGACTCAGGAAAATATCATTGGTCCTCTGTCATACTTCTTGTCCCAAGAAGTAGTGAATCATACCCAGATCCTTCATCTCGAAATCAGAAGTCAAGGCTTACTTGTATCTAACAACAAGGCTTTTTGAATAAGTCACCAAAATCAGGCTCTTGTCACCAACAATGTAATAATATAGGTTTGGATCAACAACACCCTTGCTAAAACCCAAACTCATCAAGAATACACCCATCTGATTTAGTTTCCAACTCATGGATTGTATTACAGATGGAAATGTATCGGGCTTACTGTATCAAGTGTCTCATCATAGAAAACTCCCTCTGTTTGTGGGAATCCTATGGATACAGATCTTTCTTTGTATTTCTCGACACTCCCATCAGCTGCATGCTTGATCTTATAGATCCACTTGGAAGTCACCATAGACTTCCCTTCTGGTCTTGGAACAATATCTCATACATCAGTATTTAAGATATACTGGTATTCTTCTGTCATGGCATCTTGCCATACCTATTCACCTGTCGCTTCTTTATGAAAAGGAGGCTCAAAATCAATGAAGTGGCTCATGGATGAAGGGTAGCTCGAAAACATATTTTTCTTTCTAGGGATGTGCCTTGAGGGCCTTGTATGTTCCTCTGCCTCCTGCAAAGTTTTATCAATCCTAGGAAAGCCTTTTATGCGCTACTGCAATATCTATGGGCATATCAACTGGAGAAACTGAATCGGCTGGAATAATGTCTATCTCCCTCTCAACTGCTGAAGGGGGAGAAGGTATTTTCTCACTGTCAATCTCCATCTCATATTCTCTAGATCTTTGAAAGGTTATCTCTTCTTCAAGTACAACATCTCTTCTTGTCTCAATCTGTCTCTGACCAAGGATGTAGATCTGATATGTCTTCGAAGATTTTTTGTTATCCCATAAATGTATCCTTTCTTCCTGAAGGGTCTAGCTTGGATCTCTTCTCTTTGGGTACATGGAAATACACTAGGCACCCAAATATCCTGAAGTGTTCAATTTCGGGCTTCACTCCGGTGAAGGCTTCTTCGAGAGTTATGTTCTTCAAAATCTGGTGAGGACTCCTATTCTGAACATTTACTGTGTCATGAATGCTTCTTCCCACATAATCATAGAAAGATTTTGATCATGCATTATTGCATTGGTCGTCTCAATGATGGTTTTGTTCTTCCTCCTCAAATAGTTTTGACTCCCTCTGAAGTCTGAAGTATAACGATCTTCCTTTGTTGTTAACCTGTCTAGAACAAGAACAAAAACGAAAGGAAACAAAACAAGGATATCTCCTAAGGGAGAATAATGAGTGCATCTCTAGAATCAAAACAATTTAAGGATTGTTGTCACAGCTACAACACTTACTTGTAATGTAGGAAACTTTAGAAAT
Organism: Picea glauca; assembly: GCA_000966675.3. Classification (NCBI taxonomy): domain Eukaryota; kingdom Viridiplantae; phylum Streptophyta; class Pinopsida; order Pinales; family Pinaceae; genus Picea; species Picea glauca. The sequence goes on from JZKD02S2398599.1 coordinate 116,094, forward strand.
GTAGGTTAGAGGCATGATAATTAAAACAATCAAACATGGAGTCTTCACTTCTAGTGAGTTGTTCCTTTGAATGTGTTAGAATTGAGAGTCACACTTAGACTGCTGTAAGTGCAATCCCAGTACCCATAAAAATATAAATGGATTAAAAGGTTTGAGTACGTGGATCAACAAGACTAGGAAAGAAAGGGAGAGGGCAACAAAATGTCTACAGAGGCATTCCATTGGGTATGGAGTCATAACATCCTACAAGTCAAAGGCAATCAAACTATATATCAAACAAAGAGATATACAATGATGAGTAGAAGCATGGTGAATATGACAAAAGGAAGAACATCCATTATACAGAAATACTTTTTGTAATAACTAAAGACTTGCTTAAACAATGAACAATGATTTAATGGGCAAGCTACATCAGATACTATGTTGTTCATGAATCCATCAATCAATGGAAACTATGATCCTCAAAACCTGCAATATGTTCAAGCAAGAAGATAAGAAAGAAGTGGGAAAACATCTGATAACAACTCTCATGAATCTTTAATGGTAGAAAATGTCATTACAAACAGGCCCTCAGGCTTACAAATGAGCAACTAAAACTGCTCCTCCAACTCTCTCCTCTCTTGGCTCATGAATCCAATTCTTTTCTCATAAAAAACCCCTTTATTTATAGTGAATAATATCTATATACCCTAAGGAGGTATAAACCAAGGAGTTACATAGGATCCTCCTCCATTTAGGAGTCTTGTTACAAAATATGCCAACAAAAGCCTAACAAATTCCTATTTTTTTGGGATTTTGTCTATGATGATAAATGCCTTTTGAAACAGGTCACCCCAATTGATCTGGAGATGGAAAACATGTCCCTCATGTCCAAAAAAATCCTAGGAGACCATTCTAACCTTCCTTGATAGGTGGAAACCTCCCAACAAGGCGAATATCTAATCAACTATGCAAAACAAAGAATTGGCAGCACATTCCGTAGTGCATTGGTGTTTTAATTGTTTCTCTCAATTTACAAATTGGGTCAGGATGAAATTTGCTTAGCAAGTCAATAGGGATATCATATTCCTCCAAAAAATATTTCAGAGAAACCACTTTGTAGTTTGGGTTTTATGATCAAATTGGTAACAGTAAGCGCTACAGGAAATTCCGTAGCATCGCTGTAAAACAGTTCCGCACATTCCGTAGCGCCCTTTGTGTGTCTGGCTAGGTGATTCCATAACGCCTTTTATGTGTCTAATATATCTCTAAAAATAAGAATTTTTTCAAAACTGAGAGAGGTTTTTGTTATTTGGTATGTGATGAACAAAAACCTCCTCCGATTTTCAAAAATACATTCTCATTTGTTCATAATCCAAGTTTTAAGTTAGTCACTCAAAAATTGCAGAAGCGCAACATGCTCTCAATAGAAACACAGTGTAGTCTTTGAGAGGGTGTTTGTAGGCCTTCCCAGAGGATTTTTGGGCTGCAAGAGATATGGTTGGAAATATTATGATGTCTACTACACAATGGAATCATCAAGTACTGCTAACGCCTTCTCAAAACCCATGAAAAAATGACTTGAAGTCAAGTTGTCCAAAAGTACAAGAACCCTCCTATAGCAATTGTGTTTTGGGAAATTATCTCAAATTATAATACAATCTTATGTGTTAACATATGGATCCATAGGGGATGGCATGCTCCCTGTGAGCTCCCAAGAACATGCAGTTCCGGGTTCCTTATCCATTGGATTATGGAGTCAACTGTGCAACCAATCTTTGAACATTGTAAAAAACTGCCACTTATTCACGAAATCTAACTAATATATCTACTGCAAATTGAAGGAAAGTAACTGCTCGGAAAGAGAGCTTATTTCCTATTCTACCCTACCTCTAACTGGATCTGCAATGTGGTCAAGTAAAGGCAGACTTCCATAACATCCACTCAAGTAGTTTCAAAACTGAAATGATCTTGTCCATACCACTAATCAAAAGGTAATGTCTGAAATATAACAACAGTAATAAAAATTCCTCCAGGAAACAAAACTCACCTAGAAGTGATGGTGAATAAATGTAATCTGAATTTTTTTGATAAGTTGAAAAATAAGACCCCAACAAGGCTGCAAATGGATCCTTGAAACCAAGATAAAAAAACATGTTGATCGACATAAAACAACTGTTCATCCATGACTACTTCTTTGCTTGATAACTGATAACCCTCTAGTCTTCTTGTGATCAAATTTTGATCATCGGTAGAAACAAATTTCTCTTCGGAATGATGATCACAAGATGATGATAAAACATGACTTAAATCATACTGGTCATTGTCAACTAGAAACATGTAATTACCTATGCAATCATCAATTACCTCATGATCAAAATGGTTTGAAAATTGATCGTCAACTTGCCATGCATACATGTCCATAGAAACATCTTCAAACACTGAAGAATTCTGATCCAAATCTGAAATATACTTACATCCTTGCTGCTGTTCCAAATCTGCTTCATACTCACTGCCTTCATGCTCAAAAACTGAAACACATTGACAGTTCCCTTGCTCATGTGCATGCAGATTTTCAAAGTAAGCTGGATATCGAACTTATTGGAAGCACGAATGTTATCCTGAATTTATTGGGCATATTCAAATAATCATGCTAAGGATGAAGACTTCCTTTCTAACAGGAGAAGGAACAACTCTTAATACTGATCCATAATATAGTATACCATTGCAACAGTCTCTGTAGGCCAGATCTCCAAAGGCATGTCATGATAAATGTTGTAGAACCTTATATTGAAGACAGACAAGACTTCATATTCCTCTCTCCTCAAGGCATAAAAACCAGCGAGGTACAAATCAAGAGACTTGTTCTCACCCCAATTCTTTAGAAAATTATTGGAAAATTCGATCCAAGAACCAATGGAATCAGCTCTCAAACTCTTAAACCATACTACAACATCTCTAAACAAAGATTTGGAGAACAAACTCGTAGTAACATCATCATGAACTATCTCAAACTGATCAACAAAATTTTCAAAGGCCCCCAAATGCCTCTCGGCTGTGACATGATCCTCTCCAAAAAAATAGGGAAGATACTCAAGGAAATCAAGAGGATAAGGATGGAGGATATATGGCAGCCTTAAAGGCTTGAACATATTTATCTTGATTCTAGTTTGAAAAGCAGTGGGATGAACATGAGGATTAACAAGCTGATGGCAAGGCTCGATAATAACTGAAGATAATGAGATCTAAGAAGGCTTTGAATCACTTTGATCATTATCATGGTCACGAGGCTGAGTATGTTCGGGAGGGATAGAGATATAAACCTCGTTCTTCTCAATAGGATGAAATGAAGTTTCAGGACCAACCTCAACAACACAAGCAGGCTGCAAATTTTCTTCTAGCAAGGATGTATATATAAAAGAAGGTTGATTCTCATCTGAATAAATAAAGCACAATGTGATCCTCTTTATATGTGAGGGGAAAAGAAAAAATGAGCTGATAAAGAACAACAAAAGTTCATGAAGAAAGCTCATAAGCTGATACCTGGTCATCCCCTTTCATATGGTCATCTTTTTGTCAATAGGATCCTCCCCAGTGGAGTCTTTGATTATGGAGTCTCCAGGTAGATGATTACAGTCAATTTTATGTATCCCTCTCTTGTCTACCATCAAGAGTTGGATCTATGTCGTTCTCCCAGGGAAGCTAGCTTCACACTTCATTCCCCGACAATGGTGCCAAAAATGTTAGCACTGAGAGTCACACTTAGAATGCTGTAAGTGCAAGCTCAATACCCATCAAAATATAAATGGATTAAAAAGTTTGAGTAGGTGGATCAACAAGACTAGGAAAGAAAGGGAGAGGACAATAAAATGTTTACAGAGGCATTCCATTGGGCATGGAGTCATAACATCCTAGAAATAAAAGGCAATGAAACTGTATATCAGACAAAGAGATATATAATGATAAGTAGAAGCATGGTGAATATGAAAAAATAAATAACATCCATTATACAGAGATCCTTTCTACAATAGATAAATATTTGCTTAAACAATGAACAATGATTTAATGGGAAAGCTACAATAGATCCTCTGTTGTTTATGAATCCATCAATCAATGGTAGCTATGATCCTCAAAACCTGCAATATGTTCAAGCAAGAAGATAACAAAAAAGTGGGAAAACAAATAAGACAATCTGATAACATATCTCATGAATCTTTAATGGCAGAAAATATCATTACAAACAGGCCCTCAGGCTTACAAATGAGCAACTAAAACTTCTCCTCCATTTCTCTCCTCTCTTGGCTCATGAATCCAATCCTTTTCTCATAAAAAACCCTTTTATTTATAGTGAATAATATCTATCTACCCTAAGGAGGTCGAAACCAAGGAGTTACATAGGATCCTCCTCCATTTAGGAGTCTTGTTACAAAAGATTCCAACAAAAGCCTAACAAATTCCTATTTGTTTGGGATTTTGTCTATGATGATAAATGACTTTTGAAACAGGTCATCCTGATTGATCTGGAGATGGAACACATGTCCCTCATGTCCAAAAAACTCCTAGGAGACCATTCGAGCCTTCCTTGACATGTGGAAACCTCCCAACAAGGCAAATATCTATTCAGCTATGCAAAACAGAGAATTGGCAGCACATTCTGTAGCGCACTAGTATTTTAATTGTTTCTCTCAATTTACATACCGGGTCAGGCTGAAAGTTGGTCAACAAGTCAACAGGGATATCATCTTCCTCTATAAAAAATTTCATAGAAACCCACTTCGTATTTTGGGTTTTATGATCAAATTGGTAACAGTAACCGCTACAGGAAATTCCGTAGCGCCGCTGTAAAACAGTTCTGCACATTCCGTAGCGCCCTTTGTGTGTCTGGCTAGGTGATTCTGTAGCTCCTTTTTTGTCTCTAATATATCTCTAAACATAACACATTTTTCAAAACTGAGAGGGGTTTTTGTTATTTGGTATGTGATGAACAAAAACCTCCTCTAGTTTTCAAAAATACCTTCTCATTTGTTCATAATCCAAGTTTTAAGTTAGTAACTCAAAAATTGCAGAAGCGTAGTGTGCTCTCAGCAGAAACACAGTGTGGTATTTGAGAGGGTGTTTAGAGGCCTTCCCAGATAATGTTTTGGGTGCAAGAGATATGGTTGGAAATATTATAATGTCTGCTACACAATGGAATCATCAAGTACTGCAAATGCCTTCTCAAAACCCTTGAAAAACTGACTTGAAGTCAAGTTGTCCAAAAGTACATGAACCCTCCTATAGCAATTGTATTTTGGGAAATTGTCTCTAATTATAATACAATCTTATGTGTTAACATAATGTACTGATATCCCTCTGGATCCATGAATTCAACAAAGGTTCCTTCCTCCTACAAGTACCCTCATGATAATGATACACATAATATATATACAAGTGCATACCTAAGGGTGCTGATGTGTTTTCTCCAATGGCACCTGGCTGATCTCCGTCCTCTGACATCTTCATGAAGAAGGTAGTCACAGTGTCACCTTTTGTCATCTTGTTATGGGCCTTCAATGTAAGAGATTGAGTATATGATTGTCTTCCTTGTCTTGACATCATCTTCCTTCTATTCATCGATAACTGTCTCTGGTAAACCTTTTTGTATCACCCAAAATAAGCCTTCCTCTAAATTCTTGTCTTCCAGGAACTTGAGGTAGCTTGATCCATCAAGTTTATCTTCCATCATAGTTCTGGATTCTTCACAAACCCTTGTCAACTGGGCTAGAAAACCTAACAGCTAGGCTGGGCTAGCAACCTTAGGTTTTGTTGGGCTTATGACTGCTAACAATAAGCCTTGAAAGTCAGAAGAACACAAGTAATATTGAAGGCTTCTTCAAAGAGTTGTAGAAACCCTAAAACCAAAAATCTACAGAAACTTGCGGAACCCTAGAAACCCTAGGGCCAAAAATAAAAAATTCTTGGAATTTCACTTTAAGAGCTTCTAGAGGTGAGTTGAAGGAGGCCATACCCTCCTGTCCAAATTTCAGCCCCAATGTGCAAGTGTGAAGTGCTAAAAGGGCCAAACAAGAGAAGGTCATACAAATTTTGTAGAAACCCTAGAGGGTCGTTGATCTAGGATCTTTTCATTGTGACTTATAAATAATTGTATTAAATGAGTATAAATTAAAGTGCACCATTAAAGAAGGGAAAACTTAGAAATGAAGAGACATAAGAATCAAATCTGAACATAAAAACTTGATAACGGAATTCGTCCTTGGCGGACTACGTCTCCGGGTCCTGCTCTCAAATGGGTAGGCTCTTTTATTAGCTCAGCAAAAGAATTTGGCAAATACATGAATATATCTCATTCTGAAATCAAGCTGAAAAATAATGCTCAGATCAGAAAACAAACATCACCATTGGATTCGTGGCATCGAATTACCCAAAAATGACTGTCTCCACGCTCCGATCAGACTCTGGCACTCCGAGGCCCAAGAGAAATCTATCTCGGTTTCTGTGCCCTCTGTACCTGCAATTATGAAAACATTCATCTTGAAATCCATGCCGAATTGTACAGTACGATCAAGCGTGCCTTCTCCTTGGCTCTGGTCGAATAAAGATTTTTAAATAATAAATGTGGCAGATGTACCAAGCCACATCCCTTGACACATTGGTTAGGGTGGAGTTTTAAAGGCTTTGTACTAGCCAGAGGTTTCAGGGTCGAACTCGCTGGACTCCATTTTTGGTAGTGGTTCATATATATATATATATATATATCCATTGTTTGAACTTCCTCTATGTTTAGCAACCCGCTAGAAACTCCGCTAACGACTGTATAGATTTGGTGCGGTCCGCCAGATTTGGTGGACCCGCCATTTCTTTTTTTAAAACAAAAATCATTCACGTGTCACCCAATGATTGGGCCACGTGGTGCCTGTTGATACGCCTGCTCGTATGATGACATGACTATTAATGTTTATGCCATTATTATAGTTCTTTGCATTTCATTAGATAAGAGCATAATAAGAACAAGATCACTGAGAAATACACATTCACAAGAGACACAACATTTATCCTAGGAAAC
>JZKD02S2398599.1:130356-143708 GCA_000966675.3 Picea glauca
TTGTCCGATGACCAATCCGCAAAAGGGGATTTGGTCCTTATACAATTACCGACATGATTAATCCTCAATGGGGATTAATCCAATAACAACAATAATAATAATGACATGATTAATCAACAATGGGGATTTAATCCAATAATAATAATGACATGATTAATCCACAATAGGGATTTAATCCAATAACAAAATAATAAGAATGCTCTTCACAGTTACATTATTTCAATAATGACTCGCCCTGTCACTTCTATACTGACACATGGCGCTCTGATGCAGGAGCATCTCTCCACGTCAGCCAGCCAGCCAGCCAGCCACGTTAGCGAATTCAAATCGCGTGCTGAAAAGAGGCGCAACCTCATTTAAAATCTGAATTCAATGTAATTAAATGTTTAGGCTGGTGAGCTGTGAAGTCGTGCCTTTGTGCAGGCTGTAGATAAGATCAACTTTAATGTTTGTAAGGCTGAGATATAGATCCATATTTTGGACTAGACAACCCATTCAATGTAATTGAATAGGGTAGGTAGGTTGGAGGGAAGAGCTCGAAGAGCCCCCTCAGGTAAAAGAGATTTTAGATCTCATTTTGAGTAGTTGAGCACGGAGAATAGAGAGTAGTGGTTGTAATATGAGAGCCAGAGAGAGCTCGAGAACACCTTGTAAAGTACAGGCATTTGCCATTTTTAATATAATCAGAAGCAGTTTTTCCTGCATGAATTCTGTATTATGTGGATGTCTGTGAGTGTTCTTTATTTATACTGTAGATGTATACTATAATTGTGCATTTGTAGGAGTGTGTTTGATTTCAGGTGAAGGTCTTTGAGGCTTCACACCAGGAGGGTGTGACAGAACACTACGGGTTCTGAGAGCCATGCACAGAGGATGCACTTCTGAACTCCGCGGAGTTAGACAGAGACGTGCTGCGGCACAGAAAGCTGAAATCAACAACTCAGAGAAGACCTCAAGGTTGTTGAACACCTTGGAGGCAAGGCTGTGTATGAGAGACACAATTGCAGACATAATCTCTAAGGAGTTTTGTAAAGCTCTACTAGAGGGGCATTGAGCAGGTGCAAGGAGTGCACAGAGGAAAGAACTCGACCGTGAGTTCTTAAGGAAGAACTAGAATCACTGAGGATTCTGAGAGCTCTGCCAAGTGGGCATTGAGCGGGTTCATAGGTGCACAGGAGGACAAAACTGCTGGAATTTCTGGAAGAAGGCACTCTGCTAGGTGGGCATTTTAGTTAGTGTGTAGACAGGCACAAAGAAGAGAAGAGAACTCTTTGAGTTCTGGAAGTTAGAGGAAGAATCCACTGAGGGATCTTCAAAGGGTTTTTGAACACCCTGCAGACTCAGCAAGGAGTTGCTTGAGGCAGAGGATAGCTAGGAGGGCATCCAATTTCTCCATCTGAGGGAGAAGGGAAGAAAGACAAAGTCCCTTAGCGATCTGAGTGTTTGAGAAGCTCAGGAGAGATAACACTGTGTGTGCGTGAAGACTCTGCAGAGGCACAGAAGTCAAAGAATCCTTTTGAGGATCCAGGAGTAAAAGCTCAGGAGGAACAACATTATCGAAAAGCGTAGGTGAGAACTCAGAGTGAGGAGTTTGTAGAGGAGAAGAGGGAGAAAAGGTTGAGACCTTTGTCTTTTGGAGTCCTTCCAAGTCTAGGAAGAAGAAGTGCGCAAGCTCAGGTGAAGCGCCCAGAAGAGGAGATTGTGGACCGTCAGATGTTCACACAGAATCCCGTCAACCGTTGGATCGACCAGAAGGTACACGGTGTTTAAACCATCGGAAATAGACAAGGGGGAAAATCTCGATGAGAGGTGTGTCCATTGGGATATCGACGTTCGTGAAATCGGGAGTCATGAGAACAGAAGATCGAGAATTTTCATGGTAAAAGTCCCGGGAAGGATCTGAGCCGTCCATCTATTGGGGGACACGTGGCGAGATCAGGAGAGTCCATCGGCATATCAAGGATTCTATGGAAAAGAAATCCATACATTTCAGAACTGCGAAGTCCGAAACCCCGAAAGGAGGGGAGTTCCATTTGTGGGGCCAACTATCAGCGTAGCGGAGAATCGACACTCGGGATATCAGAGTTCTTGAGGTCGAGAAAGTCGGGACACTTCAAGTCTCGAAATAGATAGAGGGGATCAGAGTTGTCTGTTTGTGGAGACATGTGGCGGAGATCAAGCGCCGTCGTCATTTTGGCGCATCGGGGATCAATGTTTCGCGAGTCTTGAGGACAAGGCGTCCGGGACATTAGAAGTCGCAAAATTGTGAGAGACGATCAGGACCATCCATCTTGAGGGGACACGTGGCCGTGATCGGGGCCTTCAGAAAAAGTCCCGAAAGGAGAAGTTGTCTGTCGACATTACGGGCATCGGTATATCGGGAATCCCGATGACAAGAGGTTTGGGCATTTCGGAATTGCGAAGTCCGAAATCCCGATAAGGAGAAAACTCCGTTGTTGTGGGGCCTAGCTGACGTTAGGTCGGAGAATTGGGGATCAGGATATCGGGGATCCTATGCACAAGGTGTTTATGCATTTCGGAATTGCGATGTCCGAAACCCCGACGAGAGGTAAGACTGCGGTCACGGGGGGATAGCGGTCATATACCGGGAGCTTAGCCAGAAGGGCTAACGAATAAAACGCCGTATCGGTAGATCGGTGATTGGGAGTTCGAGGGGACAAAGGTTCTTGACATCAGAAAAGATGAAACCCCGAATCCTGAAAGACATAAGGCTGCGGTCTTATGAGAAGCGGTCACATGGACCAGGGCATAGCCAGGAGTGGCTAAGGTCAGAAGGGAGCACATCGGCGAATTGGAGTTCGCGAGTTCAACAGGACAGGAAATCTCGACGACGGGGATCACAAAACCCCGAAACCCGAAACCGAGTCGGGGAAGATCACAGTTGAGTACAGAGAGCCATGTGGTTGAATTAAGGACCTGTGGATCAGATTTTCATCAGGGATTCCAGCAGGGAATCGAAAGAGAAAATTCAGCTCAAGGGGAAATTTGATCGATCCTATGAGCAGGAGGGCACGACGAGGTGGAGGTCATGGTATCACTACATCAAGTGGTATCAGAGATAGAACTCTGTTTGTATATTTCAAGCAGAGGGAGAAGACAGAGCACTGGAGACTCTGTGATGATTGTTTGCAGGTAGGCGACAATCAAGAAAGTAGTCAGGGAGGACTGTAGGATGAAGCTGGTAACACTCTTAGTGAAGAGTGACAATAGCAGGTTTGTTAGGAAAGCAGAAAAAGACAACACCATGGTTACTGAAGGCCATAGGCATGCTGGGAGGAAGAGCAAGGAAAAAAAGCTTGAAGAAATGGATAAAGAGCTCTATGAAATAAGGGCAGACATAGAAACGCTCGAACTGCGGATGTGACAGGATAAGAAGCCAAGATGGGTGTATGAATGGCCCATGAGGAAGGCAAAAGAAAAATGGCCAGTCAAGGAGTTGATGGTCAGAGGGCATCGTAGGCTGTTAAAAGGGTGGTTGAGTTATGCTGAGAACCTCAATGGACCAGAAGAGGAAATGATTCAGATGTGTGAACCGAGGACTGGGAGAGATCTCAGTGAAATGGGATCAGTTGAAGATCTCAAGAACTGCCAGGAGGGCAGAGAGGAAATTCCAGTTTTCCAGGTGGGCAAGGAGCTGAGATCAGCTAAGTATCTCACAGACTGGCAGGAGGACAGCCAGGGAATTTCACATTGTCAGCTGGGCAATGAAATGAGATCACTGCGGGATCTCGAAGACTGCCAGAAGGGCAGTGGAAGCATCTTGGACTGCCAGGTGGGCAGAAGTGAGCAGATGAGACTATCTGAAGGTCTCATGGACTTGGAGGTGAGTTCAATTCAGCAAGGAGTGCTAATGAAGATGGGATCTATTGATCTCATAATTTTCCAGGAGAGCAGTGAACAGATCCCATATTGCAAGGTGGGTTGGGATGAGCAGATGAGTTGGGATCAACCAGAAGAGCTGACAGAGCAGGTAAGCTCAGAGATGGATTTAGATCAGCATGTGTAGCTGACAGAGGAGGAAGATCAGGATAATATTCTGATGATTGGGGGAATCGAGGTATTCCTACCATTTGTCCAGGAGGAGGTAGAAATCTGTGTTGCAGGTGCAACAACAGCAGCAGAACAGTCGATTGTGACTATTCGGGAAGAATTGGAGAAGACTTTGGAAGCTGCCCAAGCAGATGGAGAAGAAAATGAGCATTCTGAGGAGTGTCTCAATGCATTCAACCAGGAAGCTGAGGAAGCTGTAGCACTGAAGCTGACAACAGAGGAAGCAGAAGAGGATGATGAGCATTCTGAGGAATGGCTCAGTATTTTCAGCCAGGAGACTGAAAAGACTGCAACATGGGAGTTTGCAGCAGCAGAAGAAGAAGAGGCAGATAGCATTTGTTTTGCTGATCTGTGGGAACGATTTGAAGCCCTGGAAGAGAGGGTGAAAGTGCAGAGCGTGCACATCCAACAAGTGAGGTTGGAAGTAGATGAAGAAGAAGGCATGGGAGATTTCAGTGATATACCCATGTGCCGAAATTTTTTGCAACTGGAAAGAATGCAAAAGCAGAGCCAACCACTAGAGCAGCTGGACGAAGTGATCGAGAAGATCAAAAGGCTGATGTTAGGGTCAGTAGAAACTGCCAGTAAGGAAAGGCTGGGCAGAAGGGCGGAAGCAGCAGCACAACAGAAGCAGTAGGAAGATGGAGTGGATGAACAACTCCAGAGGATGATTTGGGATCCAGGAGGATTTCCATAGCTGAGATGGGAATCTCATGAGTAGGAGCTCATGAATTTTGCAGCTGAGGAGTATGATGCAGGAGCATCTCTCCACGTCATCCAACTAGCCAGCCAACCACCTTAGCGAATTCAAATCGCGTGCTGAAAAGAGGCGTAGCCTCATTTAAAATCTGAATTCAATGTAATTAAATGTTTAGGCTGGTGAGCTGTGAAGCCGTGCCTTTGTGCAGGCTGTAGATAAGATCGGCTTTAATGTTTGTAAGGCTAAGATCTAGATCCAGATGCTGGACTAGACAACCCATTCAATGTAATTGAATATGGTAGGTAGGTTGGAGGGAAGAGCTCGAAGAGCCCCCTCAGGTAAAAGAGATTTCAGATCTCATTTTGAGTAGTTGAGTATGGAGAATAGAGAGTAGTGGTTGTAATATGAGAGCCAGAGAGATCTTGAGAACACCTTGTAAAGTATAGGCATTTGCAATTTTTAATATAATTAGAATCAATTTTTCCTGCATGAATTCTGTATTATGTGGATGTCTGTGAGTGTTCTTTATTTATACTGTAGATGTATACTGTAGTTGTGCATTTGCAGGAGTGTGTTTGATTTCAGGTGAAGTTCTTTGAGGCTTCACACCAGGAGGGTGTGACAGAACACTGCGGGTTCTGAGAGCCATTCACAGAGGATGCACTTCTGAACTCTGCGGAGTCAGATAGAGACGTGCTGTGGCACAGAAAGCTGAAATCAACAACTTGGAGAAGACCTCAAGGTTGCTGAACACCTTGGAGGCAAGGCTATGTATGAGAGACACAGTTGTAGACAAAAGCTCTGAGGAGTTCTGTAAAGCTCTACTAGAGGGGCATTGAGCAGGTTCAAGGAGTGCACAGAGGAAAGAACTCTGCTGTGAGTTCTTAAGGAAGAACCAGAATCACTGAGGATTCTGAGAGCTCTTCCAAGTGGTCATTGAGCAGGTGCATAGGTGCACAGGAGGACAAAACTGCTAGAAGTTCTGGAAGAAGACACTCTGCCAGGTGGGCATTTGAGTTAGTGTGTAGACAGACACAGAGAAGAGAAGAGAACTCTTTGAGTTTTGGAAGTTAGAGGAAGAATCCACTGAGGGATCTTCAGAGGGTTGTTGAACACCCTGCAGAGTCAGCAAGGAGTTGCTTGAGACAGAGGATAGCCAGGAGGGCATCCAATTTCTCCATCTGAGGGAGAAGGGAAGAAAGACCAAATCCCTTGGGGGTCTGAGTGTTTGAGAAGCTTAGGAGAGATAGCACTGTGTGTGCATGAAGACTCTGCAGAGGCGCAAAAGTCAAAGAATCCTTTTGAGGATCCAGGAGTAAAAGCTTAGGAGGAACAACGCTATCGAAAAGCGTAGGTGAGAACTTAGAGTGAGGAGTTCATAGAGGAGAAGAGGGAGAAAAGGTTGAGACCTTTGGCTTTTGGAGTCCTTCCAAGTCTGGGAAGAAGAAGTGCGCAAGCTCAGTAGAAGCGCCCAGAAGAGGAGATTGTGGACCTTCGGATGTTCACACAGAATCCTGTCAGCCGTTGGATCGGCCAGAAGGTGCACGATGTTTAAACCATCCGAAATAGTCGAGGGGGAAAATCCCGACAAGAGGTGTGGCCATCGAGATATCGACGTTCGTGAAATCGGGAGTCACGATAACAGAAGATCGGGAATTTTCATGGTAAAAGTCTCGGGAAGGATCTGAGCCATCCATCTATTGGGGGACACGTGGCGAGATCAGGAGAGTCCATCGACATATCGGGGATTCTGTGGACAAGAAGTCCATACATTTTGGAACTGCGAAGTCTGAAACCCCGAAAGGAGGGGAGTGCCATTTGTGGGGCCAGCTGTCAGCGTAGCGGAGAATCAACACTCGGGATATCGGAGTTCTCGAGGTCGAGAAAGTCGGGACACTTCAAGTATCGAAATAGCGAGAGGGGATCAAAGCTGTCCGTTTGTGGAGACGCGTGGCGGAGATCGAGCGCCGTCGACATGTTGGCGCATCGGGGATCGAGCGCCGTCGACATGTTGGCGCATCGGGGATCGGCGTTTCGCAAGTATCTAGGACAAGGCGTCGGGGACATCAGAAGTCATGAAATCGCGAGAGGCGATCAGGACCATCCATCTTGAGGGGACGCATGGCAGTGATCGAGGCCTTCAGAAAAAGTCCTGAAAGGAGAATTCGTCTGTCGACATTACGGGCATCGGGATATCGGGAATCCTGATGACAAGAGGTTTGGCCATTTCGGAATTGCGAAGTCCGAAATCCCGATAAGGAGAAAACTCCGTTGTTGTGGGGCCTAGCTGACGTCAGGTCGGAGAATTGGGGATCGGGATATCAGGGATCTTGTGCACAAGGTGTTTATGCATTTCGACATTGCGATGTCTGAAACCCCGACGAGAGGTAAGACTGCGGTCACAGGGGGATAGCGGTCATATAGGTCGGGAGCTTAGCCAAAAGGGCTAACGAATAAAGCGCCGTATCGGCAAATCGGTGATCGGGAGTTCGAGGGGACAGAGGTTCTCGACATCAGAAAAGACGAAACCCTGAATCCCGAAAAACATAAGGCTGTGGTCTTATGAGAAGTGGTCACATGGACCAGGGCATAGCCAGGAGGGGATAAGGCCGGAAGGGATCACATCGGCGAATTGGAGTTCGCGAGTTCAACAGGACATGAACTCTCAACGACGGGGATCACAAAACCCCGAAACCCAAAACTGATTCGGGGAAGATCACGGTTGAGTGCAGAGAGCCGTGTGGTTGAATTAAGGACTTGTGGATCGGATTTTCATCAAGGATTCCAACAGGGAATCGGAAGAGCAAATTCGTCTCAAGGGGGAATTTGATCGATCCTGTGAGCAGGAGGGCTCGACGAGGTGGAGGTCGTGGTCTCACTGCATCACGCTCCCTGGGTGGTGCCACGTGGAAGCCTATGGTGTTTCCACATGGCATGCTGACGCCAACATCCATACAATGATTTCAGCCTTCCATGTCAGTTGCTGACGTAAAAAGTACAGACGATGAGGTGTCCCTTGCTGACTAGTACCGGTTGACCGCATCTTTGACCGCAAATATATTTCAAACTGTAACTCCGTTTAACGAACCGTTTGCGCTATTAGAAATATTGCGATGCTCTCTTCACGATCATGCCATTTTCACTGCGTTTTGAGAACTTTGAATTTTTTCCCTTTCTCTATCTGCTGAAGCTATTATGAGCATTCTGAGTTGCCTCTGTGAGTTCTGAGTTATTCTTAGCCTTCTCTAGATCCTTTTTGGATCACGCCTTCCTACTGAGAGATTTTTGGACCACCAAAATCTTTCATCAATCAACTGGTAAGTGAGGGAAGGGTTCCCTCACTTTGTCCTTCTCGATCAACTTTGATTTGCTTAGATGGGTGCCCTTTAAGCCTAATCAAAGATAATCAACATCACCCCTGTGTGAAGTCCTCATCCTCCTGTCCAATATGATATATTCCTGTAGCTCATCCAAGTACTCAGGTGAAAACTCATCAACTGATGGAATTGAAACTTCCTCATCTTGATCTAGGATCATGGGAGGCTAAAAAAGTTTCAAGTTCTCAACATTCACAACCGAGTAAATATGCACATAAGGTGGAATATCCAGACGAAAAGCATTGGTACCGCTTTTCTCTAAGATAGTGAAGGGTCCATAATGGATGGGATTGAGTTTCTTTCCTTTACCCTTCAATCTCTCCTTGTTGATGTGAAGCCATACTCTGTCTCCAACCTAGAACTGATGATCAACCCTGTGCCTGTCGTGCCGAGCTTTATACTATGCTTGAATTTTTTCCAATTATTCCCTGACTGCCTAGTGTATCTACTAAATCCTCTTGATGAGCTTGCGGGATTTTTCCTCTATTCGATATTCATTTACATCGACATCTCTCCCGTACATCAAGTCCAAAGGGACCTTTGGTAAGTACCAAAAACATGTCTCAAAATATGAACTCTGAGTGGAGGAATGTAAATCTTGGTTGTACGCATGTTGTACATAGGGTATCTTTTCATCCCATACCTTGGGGCGCTTTCTGCATTAACCTTAAAACAAAAGTACCATTGTTCGGTTTACCACCTCTGTCTGTCTGTTGGTCTGTGGATGGAAAACAATGCTCCTCTTCAATTTGGTGTCCATCATCTTCCACAAGCTAGTCCAAAATTCCCCAAGGAATCAAGTATCTCGATCCAAGTTGATAGATGTGGGTAATCCAAAGTGAACCCAAACATGCTTAAAGAAGATATTAGCAGTCTGCTCAGTAGTGATTTGCTTTTTACAAGGCATCAAGATACACATCTTACTGAACCTATCCACTACAACATACAAATAATCATGACCCCCTTTGGTCATGGGTAAAACCCCTACAAAATCCATGGATATACTTTCCCATGGATGGGATGGAACATGAAGTGGTGATTATAGCCCCAGTTTTCTATTAGTGGGCTTACAAGTAGAACACATCACACACCCCTTTACATATTTAGTTACAATTGCTTTCATTTGAGGCCAGTAACAAAACCTCTTTAAAATGAGCCATAGTTTTTCCTACCCGAAAATGCCCAGACACAAGAGAAGAATGAGCTTCTCATATTACATGGACTCCTTCACTTGTAGGAATACATAGCTTTCCAAGATGGTGAAGTAACTTTCCCTCCAGACAATAGTTCTCTACTTGTGCACCAAGGGTTAGCTTCATATATATTTCTTTAAAATCTTCATCGATGGAATATTGTTCTATATAGCTATCATGAGATAAAGAAACATTCTTCAAAATAATAAAAGCAACAATAGGAGGTCTATAAATCATATCAACCACCTTGTTATTTGTACCCTTTTTGTACTTGATTACCAAGTGAAACTATTGTAGAAAACCCATCCACCTATAGTGTCGAGATTGTTGCAATTTGGTCTATGCTTGAAGATACTGTAAGGGTTGGTGATCTGTATGTATAATGGTTTCCTTCCCTAACAAGTAGTGCTTCCATTTCTTTACACTTTGGACTAATGCATACAACTCTTTATCATATGTAGGATAGTTATCAACAACCTGGTTAACAGTTTCAAAGTGGTAACAGATATGCTTACGATATTGCATTAGTACTGCACCCATGGCGTATCCACTGGCATCTGTCTCGATCTCAAAAGGCTATTGAAGATTCAACAGTGCTAATACTGGTGCAGTACTGATCTTTCCTTTCAAAATGTCGAAAGATTTTTATTGTTTTCCTTCCCACTGAAAAGTGTTCTTCACACTGGTTAAGGCATACAGAGGAGCTTCTATGAAGGAGAAGTTGGGAATGAATCTCTTCCAATACTGGATTGCACCTAATAAGCTTTGAACTTCGATTACAATTTTTGGCTCAGGCCAATTTACAATTACATCAATTTTGGAAGGGTCAATTTTCAAATTTCCTCCTCCTACAATATGACCTAAGTATACAAGTGTAGTCTTGCCAAATTCAGATTTAGAAAATTTTACATACAACATCTCCCTTTGCAAAGTGTCCAATACTTGCTTTACATGCCTCACATGCTCATCCCATGTCCCGCTAAAAACAAGAATGTCATCTAAATATACAATCACAAAGTCATCTATGAAATCCCTGAATACATCATTCATCACACGCATGAAAGTTTTCAGAGCATTACAAATCCCAAACGACATAAACAACCACTCAAACAATCTCTGTTTGGTTTTAAATGCATTTTTCCATGCATCCTGTTCTACGAATTTGATTTGATGATATCCACTGTGAAAATCAACTTAGTGAAATAAACAACATTCTTCAATTGATCAAGTAAATCATCTATGTGAGGAAGAGGGTATTGATTTTTCACCGTGATTTTATTTAAGGCCCGATAATCGACACACATTCGCCATGTGCCATATTTCTTTGGCACCATCACGATCGGAGAACTGCAAGGAGATGAACTTGGCCTGATGACCCCTTGATCCAATAAGCCCTGTACCTGCTTCTTTATCTTTGCCATCTCCACAACTAACATCCTGTACATGCCCACATTAGGCAAATGAGAATCATGCTGAAGATGTATCTCAAGCTAGATTTCCCTCTTAGGAGGTAATCCATCTGGTTCCTGAAAAATATCATCATACTTAGAAACAATATTAATTAATTCCTTTTTATGAGATGGATCACACCCTTGGAAAGCATCTGATGTCCCGACATATTTCTCTCTGACGACCATGAGTACATATCTCTTATTAGTGTTTATGAGTCTTTTCATTTGTTCTGCACTAATAAGTGTTGTATTTTCCCTCATGCTGTGAGCTCTAACAATATATTCCACTCGCCCCTTAGTAAGGTGGTATTTGTTCTCATGTCGAAATAAGACTTCTTTTCTATCATAAAGATAAGGACTTCCCAACACTATTCCACATATATCAAGTGGTATAACAACATCCAAATTAACTTCATCAATCAATTTTGAAGCAATAGAAGATCTTATCCCACATTGTTTGGTGACATTAAGTTTTGCGTTGTCGCATACCCAACCAAGAGGATAAGGTTTCAGATGTGGTTTCATTTCAAGACCCATTTTCTTGACAAGTGCTTTAGATATTAAGTTTACTTGGGAACCCATATTAAACAATGTATCTATCTTAGTATGTTTAGATACAACTCTTATGTGAAATAACTCATTCCTCTTTCGTTCACCAACATGAGATTCATCATTGGAACTAGAACTAGCATGAAAAGAGTCTTTACCTTGTACTCCAACCATTGTGATCTTTCCTTCATCTCTTGAATCAGAACCAAGATCTTGCTGTACCGTAGCAACGGTCTTTGTCTTCCCCTATCCACCGAACTGTTTCAATTTCTTTTCCGGATGCAGTTTCCAACAATGTTCTTCATTGTGACCACTCTTCTTGCAATGAGTGCAAGATGGTTTTCCTCATTCTCTTGACACTGTAGAGGTCTTATTTTCCTTCCTTTTAAACTTCTTAAAAGTCTTCTGTGGGAAATTGGAAGGTTTATTTGTGGGATCTTCTTGAACATGTTTCCCCCCGTTCTCTAGGTGAGTGGCTTGTACACAAACTTTTTCAAGACTAGTGGAGTTAAACAAGAGAAAAGTATGTCGAATATAACTGTGAAGTGCGCCGATATACTTCATTAAAGTCTCATAAGAATCAAAAGGAATGTTCAATGCAAAAGATTTCTTTCTAAATTCTTCTGTGAAATTTTGTATAGTTTGTCCTTTACTTTGCCTTAAGGTTTTCCATTACATCATTTCTTTAAGTAAATATCCTAATGGATAAAATTGCTTCCTTATCGCTGATGTAAATTCTGACCATGAGGAAAGAAGCTTACCACACTTACTTATGTCCTGAAGTTTTCTCTCCCACCATACGAGAGCGGTGCCTTCCAACTGAAGAGAAGCCAGTTGTACTTTAAGTTTCTCTTCATCAATATGCTGGACACGCCAATACACTTCAACCTGTCAGATCCAATTATCTATCTTTTCAGGATTAACATCTCCATTAAACATAGGTAAAGCAAATTTTACATCAAGCTTTAATAATGGTTTCTTAAAAGAAGCTTTATGGCTAGAATGATGAGAGTGCTAAGAGGAAGAAGAACTAGAACTCGAAGGTGAACATGGAGGCTCAGGAGGATCTGCTCCAACCCCTTGGTTTAACGAAGCATCATCATCTACATTTTCTTCCTTTTTCTTACCTTTCTTCTTCATCCTCTTCTCGTAATCTCCATACATTCGCTTGACCATTTCTGACATGCGATAAAAGCCCATGTGAAAGTTTTTCTCCTGTTCATCATGCTTGTCCTCTTCTTCCATTTTCTTCCTTCTTTATACAAGACCAAATTTGGGATTGAAAGCATTTAGAGTTCCTTCACCCTTCTTATTCTTGGCCCTAATAAGAATTCACAATAAAAAATTCAAGTCAAAGATGACTGCTCTGATACCAACATGATCCGAGATCTTTCATCGTGAGTTATAAAGAATTGTATTAAATGAGTATAAATTAAAGTGCACCATTAAAGAAGGGAAAACTTAGAAATGAAGAGACATAAGCATCAGATCTGAACACAAAAACTTGATAATGGAGTTCATCCTTGGAGGACTACGTCTTCGGGTCCTGCTCTCAAATGGGTAGGCTCTTTTATTAGCTCAACAAAAGAATTTGGTAAATACATGAATATATCGCATTCTGAAATCAAGTTGCAGAAATAATGACCAGATCAGAAAAAGAACATCACCATTCGATTTGCGGCATTGAATTACCCAAAAATTACTGTCTCCATGCTTCGATCCGACTCTGGCACTCCGAGGCCCAAGAGAAAATCTATCTCGGTTTCTGTGCCCTCTGCACCTGCAATTATGACAACATTCATCTCGAAATCCATGCCGAATTGTACATTACGGTCGAATGCACCTTCTCCTTGGCTCTAGCTGAATAAGATTTTTTGAATAATAAAGGTGGTGGATGTACCAAGCCACATCCCTTGGCGCGTTGGTTAGGGCATATTTTTAAAGGCTTTGTACTAGCCGGAGGTTCTAGAGTTGAACTTGTCGGACTCTGTTTTTGGTAATGGTTAATATA
>JZKD02S2398599.1:151670-163533 GCA_000966675.3 Picea glauca
AGAGAGAGAGAGAGAGAGAGAAGAAGCCTCACACCTTATATCCTACATCTGATGTCGATCCTTTCTCTCCACCTTTGATGTTTCCCCTGATCTCCACTGGCATCAAACTACAAAAGATTACCAAGTCTATGTTGCAACAAGGTACTTATAGATTCAAATCATACATATAACGTGCACATATTCAAGTATATGAAGAAAACTAACATATATCAACAAATTGAAATCAATGCACACATGTATGGATGGAAATATAACTCTTTTATTGAAAATGGTAAAAGTGGGTAGTTACAACCTGACTCAAACCACCAGCATTGCCTCGAAGCCAACTTCCCAGGTTCCTCCACTAGTCCTTCAAGCATCAACTCAACGATATGGCCCTTCTTCAGATGACACAAAATAAATAGGAAAACACCCTATGGTCATATAAGAGAGAAGAAGGAGTACTAGAAAGCAAGTTCTAGATCAGGGGGTTGCTACTCAGAGGATCAAGTAAAATAGAGAAGCTTGCAAATTCATCAACATAATCTTGCACCTAGATTGTCCTCCTCATCCATGCCCTCAATGGTTCCTTTATACCATCCTCAAGGGGTTGAGGTGGTTTAATTCTGTTGTTTATGAGCCCAGGGGAGCTTGGGAATAAGACCAATCGAAAAACCTTCCCAAAATGTGGATTATTTTTTTTTCATATTTTTTGAGGGCATTTGCGAGTTGCACACTAGCAAGGCGTGAGCATCCGTGGTTTTCACATAGATGACCCACAGATGGAAAAAAATGTTGTTTTTTGAATGAGATTGATGAAGAAGGATGGGATTTACATTTTCAAGCTAGGGAAAATTATTAAGCCATCTCACAAATATAATTGATGTGGAAAATTGTGGTATAATAGATGCCCCCTAATGTGTGAGGTTAGAAGGGAAACTAATGGCCAAAATACAATATAACTATGAGAGACGAGGATGCATTGAAGTAGATCCAACGGAAGCTATGGAATAGCTGATCCAAGAACAAAAACCATCAACAAAGATCAAGTAATAGTATTATCTTCCCAAGTTGGGCATACCCTTGCTCAAGAGTGATGTAAGAATGGTCGCCAAATCAAGTACTTTGCAGATCCATGGAATATATGAAATTATGATTGATTTCCATGGTTACGAACAATACACAGTGGATCCATGTGATATATATAAAGTAGCAATCATGACCACGAGGAATACACAATGGATCCATGAAAAAAGAAGATCATAGACATGAATGGACACACAATGGAGCTATGTCTCAAAATAAAAATCAGAGGATATCTAGAACCAATGGAGTGAACAAGCTAATCCTCTACAAGTACCAATGTCTGAGGGGTGGTACAATATGTCGGGTGGGAGTACAAAATATGCGATTCTTGTATTTCACCCAGAGTCTTCAAAACCATTTGTCGATGTACGAGTCTACACCACGTGAATAGATGTGTTGGGATCGAACATAGCGAGACATTGTTTGATTACTGATCATTGATGTATACCATTAAAAAATGCAAGACGACCCACCAATGATGATAATGGGCATCAAGGTACCATGGTACAATCTAATAAGTGTGAATGAATGAGTTGGTGTCGAACACTGGGTAGAATCTATCGAGTAGGGGAAATTGATGTATTCCCATTGTCAATAGCGAGGGAACCATACACTGATGAATACAAGCCCCAAGGTACCACAAATAAATTTATATCCATGTCCTAAAGAAAGATGCTTTGAAGTGGATAGGAAGAGATCCAATGGAAGGTAGGCATTAAGACATCCTCCATCATCCAACATGAGGGGTAGCAGAAGGCCAAATATTTGGAAGGACTCGGATGAGAAAATTGTAAGGACCACACCAAGGTACGACTCTGGCATACACCAGATGGAATAATGCACAATAGAGACTCTCTAAATAGTAACCAATAATGGGGACTACTGACAAAGATGAAGAATCCACCAATGGGGTCAAATGGAAACCAAGGTATCAAACAAATCCCTATGTGAGATGATTTTTGTTGACGGAAAACACAAGGGAAGCCACTCAGTCAACAACCAACGATGGTTTGTCATCTGTTGAGCGCAATGTCACCTATCAATGATGGAAATAGGTCTAGGGTGCAACTCTAGGTGATACTCTCAAAGCAATGTGTCAGAGTCAATACGAGCAGACCCACCAACAAGAAGTCAATGAGGATCGTCTATACTAGCATGAGTGAGATACAAAGATACTTGTGATGATGAGATGTACTTGACTGACATGAGAATGTCGACTTGAAAGGTCAAAGACTTAATGCAGAATGGCCAAATCAAATTGAAACTTCCTTTAAACAAAAGCATGACAGATTATGTGACTTAAGCTTCATGGATTATAAACTGGGATACATTCGTGATACACGAGGCATCAAAAAATGCTCCATGTGGTTGGAAGAATAACCAACCGGAGGATATTATGCTAAAAAATGAGAAAATGTCTCCTAAATCCATACTAAACCAAAAAATTGAGACACTGACTCAAATATTATGCTTTGTTCAAGGGAGACAAGACTGTTGCCAACAAAAAGATAGATGCTTTCCCCCCTTCTTTTTGGTTATTTGATTTTTTTTTGTCTTTTTCATATTATTAAAGCCTGGAAAAGAATAAAATAATGTTATAGTACAATGGAGGAAATGAGTGTCACGAGCAAGCAAACTAGTTTCAAAGTGAAAGGAACATACCTATACTCAATGCAAGGAAGCATGTGCTAGATAAGGACATTCAGGGGAATGTTTCCTCTAGGGATAAAGGTGTCGAGTTGCAAAGGAATAAATTGCAAGGCTAGAAACTAGTAGGAATGCATAAGGAAATGGTTCAACGATGACAAGCTGAAGTTGACATTAGGCCTAGAAGTGCAAGTAGTTAATATGCAATTGAATTACAACTCAAAATTTTTTTGGAAGCCCCGTGGGTAGGTTAGACAACAAGCAATTGAGAGGAAGTCATGAGGCTTCAACACAAAGACATGGTGGGACTACATACGGATTTTGAGCCTACAAAAAATACTGCAACATGGGTGTAAAAAATTCTAGTGAGGTACTAACTAGGACACCCATGAAGAGGTAAGCTCTATCATTCATAATGACACCTTAAAGTAGCTTGAAGGTATGATGTCTAAAATGAATGGGGTGGATCCTATGGAAGATATGTGAATCATATGAGGAAATGCATTTTGTAGGTGGAGATGACCCTACCCTACATGTCAGTAAGAAACACAATACGTGCTGAAAAATCCAAAGAGGTGTTGACATAAGTATCACCATGTGTTAGGGGGAGTCTTGTAGGTAATGGCTAGAAAAATATTGAGAAGAAGATATGCAGCTTCAACACAAAGTCGTGGTAGGACTAAAAAGGACTCTCGAGCCTAATAGAAAACTTGTAGCATGAGTGCCATAATACAAAGAAGTTCTAAACTAGGATGCCCATGGAAGGTAGGATCTACCACATGAATTATGACACTTCTAAAAAACATAGAAGGTTTTGCGTCACAACTTAGTGGGGTCGATCCTAAGGAAAAATGAAACAGGAAATGGATAACACAAAAATGCATGGAGGGGAAAATCTAACCTATATGCCAATTTTGAGATCATTACCTGTCAAAATGGATCGACATGGAAGGAAAAGGTACCAAAGAAAATGTCTCCAAAGTCCTATATATAAGACTAAAAACACTTACCTAGAAGTTAATATGTCCAATATAAAAACCTATGATAAAAACATGTGCTAAGGTATACAAAAATTGAAAACAAGAAACCATAAAAGTACAATATGTATAGAGGACCGCACAACCTTACGAATTATACACAATAGTTTTCCAGGTAGAGCCCATCGCTAGGCTCAGGCCAAGGGCTTCTTTGGTAACCGACCTTTAAAGTTTCCAGTTAAGGAGGAGGTCAAAGATCCATAATCATAGCTTCAAGGATAACCTTATCTAATGGAAACTCAACATCCATGAAAATGGGGCTCGACAACACATAGATACCAGGGCTTGAGGTCTCACAAATAGTAAGATCAAACTCAAGGGGAAACGATAGATTACTCAAGCCAATATTAGAAAGAAAAGGATTGAATTCCCCCATTGGATACAACACCTGATCAATTGTTGAGACCTTTCCTTGAGAAGGTGAAAATAACTGTAAAGATACTTTCTCAGAAGCAATTGAACATGGAGGATAAGACACCACATAATTCACCTGTGGCGGGGAAGAGTCTACTCGAACACTAGGAACACACAAAGGGGAAAATTGAGTTGAAATTGAACTAGGATGGTGATTATCCGATGAAATATGATCAATAATGATAATTCTTCTGTTGTGAGGGAAATTCATCATGCAAAAGAGAGTAGACACCACAATCTTCATAGCATAAACATAATCACGCCCAAGAAGCATATTAAAATCTAAAGGGCCTAGCACTACTAACAGATTGACTAGATAGTCTTCCCACCTAACGTGATAGGAAACTAAGGAAGAATCCCCAAACATTCAATAGGTATTATGTCGAAATCCAACAACTCACTGGTAGCTGGCACAAGCTTGGGAGAACCCAACACTTTCCAAGCCGAGGAGGATAAAATACTTGCAAAGGATCCTCCATCTACAATACATCGACGAATTCCTTTCGACATAGATTCAACCAAAACCATTATTTGTAAAGGTGAAGAAGAAGGAAGGTGAGGCTCCAAAATATTATTCCAATCAAAGTAAACCATCCTAGGACTTGGAGGGAGTGTACTCGAAGAGAGTAGAATGCCCCCTTGTTCAGAAGGTATTGAACTGGAAATGCTAAATGTGTAGTCGAAAGACACATCACTCCCCAAAAGAGGAGTGGGATCGGCCCAAGATTGCATCAGTGAGTGTTGGATAGGAGGTGGAGGCAAATAAATAAGTCACTACAACCAGAGATACATTGCAAAAAATTCTGGATTCATGGAAGGGAGTGACACAACAACCATGAGTGGCTCGGGACAAGCCACAAGTGAGTGTTGGGGGCCTTTTGGACATGAATTTTTGGATTTAATTTTGAGAAATATACTAAGTGTTGAGGATATTCATAATACCAGAGGAAATAAGAAAAGGAAAGATCGGGCAATGCAATAAAGTCACATTCAGGATCATAGTGTGTAGTAAATGTGGATTCAGGATCAGAGTGCACAGTAAAATCACATTTGGCAGCGCTTAAGGAAATAAAGCAAGGAAATAAAGCAAGCAAATAAAACAAGGAAATAAATCAAGAAAATAAAGCAGGAAATAAAGCAAGAAATAAAGAAAGGAAATAAAGGAGGTGAAAAGCAAGGAAAAACAACATGCAGGCACAAAGTCAGGAAACCTACGCAAGAACAATGAGTTTTCATGAGTTGTAATGAGTCATAATGAGTTGTCATAGTGTTTTGGGATAAGAGAATAGTGTTTTGAGCCCTAAATATTATGTATAAATATGTAATGGGTTGGGAATAATAGGTTGTTGAATAATAGGCTAGAGTATGATGATAGGCTGTTGAGAGAATAAACTGAGAATGAGAGAGAGTCTATGTCTGAAGGTTTAGGAGAGAGTTTACAGAGAGAGGCTTGCATTGGAGAGCCGATAGGAAGGATGGGGAATGATATCATGAAGACTAATAAATAAGCCAACTGTTGTGGACGTAGCTCAAGCATTGGCTGAACCACGTTAAATAATGTGTCTGAATGTGCGTTATTTTATGTGATTTCTTATGGATAATCTATTTATGCATGTTAGAATAGATTTACTTTCTACATGATTGATGCGTAGTAAGAACGAATGCTCAATTGAATGGTCTATGTCACAATCTACATTATAATGGTGATGTATAACTGAGTTACTAATTAATAAAGGGATAAAAGACACAAGTACTACGCATAGGGTATCTAAGTAATAATGAACCTGTTGAAGACCTCACATCCCCTCATCCCTGTATAAACTTGGTTCTTGCAGTCCTAGTATATACCTTAGGTGAGATTTCACTTGCGTGCAGGTGATGCCGAAAGGGATGTATTTGAAGGGTTTTATTGGTTAGATAACTTGAACCTAGGGTCTTACAACCACACACCAATAAATGGTTCTATTGTCGGGACCTGTAATTTGTAATTGAGGGAATGTTTTGGAGGCCAACTAAGAAAGAGATTGTAGAATGGCTAGAAGGGAAGCAACAAGAATTTTCCTGAGGAGATAATAGAAACCCTCAAATGAGCAATTAACAATGGTTGCAAAGGTATGTGTTTACAGAGCTGCATGATACTTTCTTTGGAAAATTTTCAATTATTTTGACTGAATCATTAGAAAGGTTAGTGGAAAATACTGAAAGGTACCGAACTACAATGCTAGGGAATTGGACTCCTGAGTTGGTAAGACAGTTGAATTATGTAAGTAATAAGAATTCTTGCGTAGTTGATTTTTGGTTGAATAGCATATTGGGGGGTTATATTACGGAATTTGCAATAGATTTTACATAGTCATATAGTGTTGCAGAGAGGGATTTATTTAAGGGTATTTGTGGAAGGTTTATGAAATCATTGGGTACTTGGATAAATATGTTTTTGTGTGACAAGTGTGTGATGACAATGGAGTTTGATTTCTAAGGGGCTTCACGCACATAGGGGAACTGGGGGATGCCCAGGGGATAGTCTGAAGGTAGGAAATAATGAAGAAATAAATGAAGAAAGAAGGGAGGGACTGATGATGTTGAGAAATGAGGAAGGTATATCAAAGGAAGAAGACGAGTTTGGAGTATTGCACAATGGAAGAAGGTACAAGAGGTTGAAGATCGGGGCTAAGAAAGGAGATCCACGCAGTGAGCATGAGTGGAGAGGACCTTGCGCAACAATCCATATCATAGATATACCACACACAAAAGGAGAGGAAGAGGAGCCTTAGTTCAGTCCCATAATAGAATATCCGGTAAGCCATACTTATGTTGAATCTTGTGTCAAATCCACGACCCCATGTGCATCACCAAGATTTGAAGTAACATTTGAGGATTTTTCAAAAGCAATTATAGTTACCAGAGGAAGTCAAAATAGTAGTAGTCAGAGTAGTGAGAGCAGTGCATCGATTCAGATTCAACCAGTATCACCGAGGGGAGGTACTAAACAAAATAACATGGCAGGGTTAGACAACAAATTGAGAATGCCTGAGTTCTAGGGAGTCCGGTCAGAGGACCCAAAACAACATCTATTTGTATGTGAGACAATATGGGCTACGAAGAATGTTCAGGATGAGGCCATAAATATTGTGTAGTTGGAAACAACGTTTAGAGGTCATGCATTAGTATGGTAAATGAAGCTACAAAGTACTACACCAACATGACAAATAAGGACACTAGTAGAAATTAGACAAGAATAATTGAAAGAGTTCAAGAAGCCGAAATCTGAGTCATAGTACATCACATAATTGAAGGAAATTAAACAAGTGTAAATTGAGTCAGTGTGAGATTATGATCAACGATTTTAGTATTTGATGGGTAGGTTGACATTTTATATTCTTGATCAACAACAAAGAGAATGGTTTATTGAAGGATTATTTCCACACATTCACTACACATTTATACAAAAAAAGTTTGCATTGTAGCTTGAAGCACTGGAGATTGTAATGAAGTTGGAAGCGTCTCTTGTAGGAAATGGTGGGGGGATGGCACAAGTCCAGACACAGTTATACGATGTGACCATTCAATTAGCAGAGCTTACAAAAGGGAAGGAGAAGCAGGAACAAGTCTGGTGTACCAAGTGTAGGAATGAAGGCCACCATAAGGACGAATGCCCCACTTTTGTGCAGTATTTGGTGATTGGAGCACTAAATCCATTATCAAGAGGAGGGTATTGTAAAATATATAAGAAATTGGGACACCATTCGCATGACTGTCCATTGTTACAGAAATACTAGAGTACACCAAGAAATTAGTTTTGTAACTTTTCCAAGTTAGTAGGATATGAAGAAAAGGATTTCCATGCATTCAATTTGATGAGAGAGCTCACTTCATATATGTATAGAATTCAGGAGGAAATTGGTGCGACAGAAGGAGGTGGTACACAATATAATAATCAGAGAGGCTTTAATCCAGGAGGCCAAGGAGGATTTTGCAGAGGTCTAGGTAGAGGGAGCTTTGGAAGAGGAGGTAGAGGACCAATAATCCACTACAATTGTCTAGGGCACTTAGCTTGTGACTACCTGAATCCTTGTAAAACCTACACATATTCTAGGGAAATATTGTAGGGAATTAGATCATGTGACATGAGAATGTCCTCAACTACTTGCAAAGTGGTAGGAAATAGGGAATCATAACCAGAACCTAAATCAAAATGTACAAAATATATTAGTCAAGAAACATAATGAAGAACCTAGAATAGAAGTTGTCATGTGTGGAGGAGCTAGAAGAGGGATTGATGCGATGAACTGAGGGAGGAAAGTTGAGAAATAGGTGAGGAAATTAGTAGGTCCTATGCTGAAATTTGACCCTCAACAAGAAAATGACACGTATCAGAGGACTATAAAAGAGATATTATGACCGGATTGGGTAGCATCAACATCATCTGTGCCTCCTGTGGTCAACATGCCTTTGATCTGTGATCACACTATACTAGAAAAGCCGCTTGAGAAGGTAAGTACTCTAAGAGAGTTTATGAGAATTTGCGTAGAATTAATGAAAGATGAAACTGCTCTCAATGCATTATGTAAAATAATTGATCATTGTGTACAAGAAAGGGAAATTCCTACCGTCCAGAGGGTAGTGAATCATGTAATGCGAAAAAAGAGGACCAACGAAGAGTTCAAACTAAGTGCGCAGATCGGGGAATATGATGTCGACAATGTCATTTTAGATTTGGGTTCCGATGTAAATGTGTTACCAAAGAAAACATGGGAAATGATGGGGAAACCCAAGTTAATCTAGTCTCCCGTTCAATTAATATTGTCAAACCAACACAAGATAATAATAATTGGCCGACTGATAGGGGTACTGATGAATATAAATGAAGTGCGTAGTGTAGCAGATTTCAATGGCATTGAGATTATGGATAACATTCAACCATACTCATCACTCATGGGGACTGAATGGGCCTTTTAAAATCATGCAATTATTAATATGAAGAAAAGGGAAATGATATTTGAAGTAGGGGACTTGAAAGTTATCACGCCATTCAATTCGATAGAAGGAAATAGGTACATAGAGCCAACAAAAGGGAACAAAATTGACAACTTGTATAATATGATTGTGTGAATGGATGACTATGTTAATTCCTCTGCAGATGGTGCACTACGTTGGATAAGCATTAGATCATGCACATTGGACTCATAGGAAGGAATGGAAAATTGGTAGAAAAGGATGCACAAAGTATCCACTAGACGGTGTTCTCGCATCACTCAATCATTGTGCTATATTGGAATAGAGTTATGTGACCCACCAAAGTATGATGGTTTGAATAATCTAAGTTCTTTTGTAAAGGATTTTGAATTTCAAATACTTGTACAACAAAGACTATTAGCATTAGATTTTGTCTTGAAGGCCACTCCAACTAGATGGTGGGCTGCACACAAAGAAGGAATAGAAGACTGGAAACATTGTAGAAGGTTGATGGAAGTTAGATTTGGTACTGAGGTTGAGTATACTGGACATAAATATACAGGAGTAGGTGACACAAAAGATCATATTGCATAGTGCATAACTATATGGAGTTCGATATCGAAGAAGGAAATGACACACAAGTTTATACATACATTGGATATGATTCCTAAGAATTGGTACCTAGAACTAGAAATGCACAGAGAAACAATGAATTGGGACGAGCTAATTCAAAGGTTTAAGATAACATTTACATTAGAACATGAATATCCATTACTAGGTGTATCTTTGCAGGCCATTAGAACCAATATATTTTTAGAATAAGGGCCAATGTAAGTAGTACTTGTGTGTAGTGCGCATAGAGATTCTATGACTATTCATGAATTACTGGATTGTTGTAATGTTGCTAAAGAAGAACAAGACAAGGAAGATCCAAGGAATATACAAGTACCTGAAACTGAGGGGGAACGCGCAAAAAAAGGACCAAATCTTGAATTTGATGCATATGCACAACCACTAAAGACACGAAAAGTAAATAATGGGAAAAAGGAAAATCCAAAGTTTACACAGATAGGCAATTACTGGAGTGATGTGACTATGGAGAAGATTGCATATTTACTACATGAGTATCAAGATCTATTCCCAACTTCATTCTTAGAGATGAAGGGGATAGATGTTGAGTTAGGAGAAATGAAGATCCCTTTGAAACCAGATGCTAATCCATTAATATGGAGACCCTACAGGTTAAATATGAAGTATAAAGAGAAGGTAAAGGTAGAGATAGACCGAATGTTGGAAGCATGAATCATTGAACTAGTAGTGGAATAAGAATGTATAATTCCAATGGTAGTACAAGATAAGAAAAAAGGGGGAATCAAAATTTGTGTAGACCTAAGAATGCTAAATGACGCATGTCTCCATGATCCATTTCCAACACCTTTTACATATGAAGTGCTAGAGAATGTAGGAGGTGGGAGACCTATTCTTTCATAGATGGATTTTCAGGGTATCATCATATAAAGATTGCGCGGAAAGAAAAATGTAAGACTACTTTTGCAATAGAGTGGTGAAGCCAATAGTACAAAGTAATGCCTTTTGGGCTAAAGAATGCACCTACAAGTTTTTCAAGAGTAGTTTTCTCCTATTTTAAGGAATATATTCATAAGTTCCTTGAAGTTTACTTAGATGATTGGACTGTGTTTAGTCTATTGAAAGATCACATAGAATTACTTCGGTTAATGTTGGATAGCTATAGACAATGCCATATTTCATTGAATTTGAAGAAATGCATTTTTCACGCACCTTTTGGAATTTTTTTGGGCCACCTTGTATGTAAGCAGGGATTACTAGTGGATCCTGCCAAGATTGTAGTGATTTTGGACTTACAACCACCTACATTAGTCAGACAGTTGAGATAAACCCTGGGTCATATATGATACTATAAG
Source organism: Picea glauca (assembly GCA_000966675.3). Taxonomy (NCBI): domain Eukaryota; kingdom Viridiplantae; phylum Streptophyta; class Pinopsida; order Pinales; family Pinaceae; genus Picea; species Picea glauca. The sequence continues at coordinate 162,733 of JZKD02S2398599.1, forward strand.
AAGTTCATTAAGGGTTATGAACAGATTACAACGCCTATGGAGAAGTTTTTGAAGAAATAAGCTAAGTTCCAATGGAATGAGGATTGTTAGAAGGGTTTGGATACATTGAAGAAAAAAATAGTGACCACATCAATTTTGATATTTCTATATTGGAAGAAGGAATTTCATGTTAATGTGGATGAATTGCCCATAGCTTTGGACACAATATTATCTTAGCCAAGATAAGGAGACATAGACCATCCAATTGCATTTGCAAGCAGGAAGCTGTCAACAATAGAAAAAAATTACAGTACCACAGAACAAGAAGGATTGGAAATGATAAATGCACTGCAAAAGTTTAGACATTATTTGTTGGGTTCTCATTTTAGGATGTATACATACAATTATGCACTAAGATACTTAGTGAAAAAGCTAGTGTTGGGGAGGAGAATATGTAGATGGTTGCTGTTGTTCCAGGAATATGATTTTGAGATTGTTTGAAACCAAGGAAGTTGAATGTAGGACTGGATCACTTATCACGCATACTATTAGGAGAAGATGCAGGGAATCTAGATGACATCTTGCCGAATGCGTAGTTATTTGCAATTAAAATGGTAGACGACTACTTCGCAAACATTGCACAGTTTTTAAGTACAAGAATGGCCCCATCAGACATGATAGTGGCACAAAATAAAAAGTTAGTGGTTAAAGTGCAAGATACCAGATATATAAAATATGCAGAACAGAAACGAAATGCTAGAAATGACAGAATAACAGTAAAATATCCAGCATAATCTTCACAATACACAGAAATGATATACG
>JZKD02S2398599.1:181329-198180 GCA_000966675.3 Picea glauca
GAGGGTTTCCGGTAAAGATCTCTGTGTATTCTGTGTATGAGCCATTGATTAATTTCTGTATTGCTTAAGAATATATATATGCATTGCTTTACTTCACAGGTTTAAAACTTACACACGCCAGCCCCTAACCACCTCGGCACCTGGGCGTATGACCATGTGAGCTCGCACGAATTAAAAAGGTGGTTAACCTGTTATAACCGTGTAACTCCCGCTCTGGTCGTGGGAATATGCAAATGTAAAAATCGTGGGCTATCCAAACCCCACGCACCAAACAACCGCGCACATATACATAATGGTCGGGCTATGGTTCAAACCCCCGCGCGCAATGGTATATATATTGTATATAAAATACAATACAATTCGCGCACCAATCGTTTGGGCTATAATATATGTGTTGGGTCATATGTGAATCAAACGACCGCGGGCTGGGGCCAATCCCCAGCCCGAACCCCCACCATATACACTATAATGTAATTTTAAATACAATCAAACACATATCCATGTTAAGGAACACATGGCGGTGCAATGGTCGGCAGAGATTTGCGAAAACTTATGAAGTGTGGGAGGTCTGGGGGTCGAGCCCCGCGGCCTCCATTAATTTTACATAACCATATCAACCAGTCAACGAGTGACACGTGGCGCCAATGGATTGGGCCACGTGTCCTCACATCATTGGCCACTAATGACATGTGTCATCCATCGATTCGACAACCATAAACCAATGAAAGCGTGCCACATCATCCACCTGACACATCATCATATGGACGGTATGGCCCTTCCACGTCACCGTACAGACTGTATTGACTGTACGGATAGGTACAATCAACATCTAAAATTTTTGCCTGTTTGCCTTGGCGAACAGATCACGATATCTTCTCCATACAGACTCTGTTTGAGAAAGTAAATATACCGCCGAAATCAGGAAGACGAGACGGACGCAATGACACTGTTTTCGTCGCATTCCGAGCACTTTGAAAATTGAGCAAAATTTGATCCCCTGATCAAGGTATATAATCAATGCGACATAGTATTTGACCAGATGGGAAGAAGAAACACTAGTCATAGAATGCATCGTGAATACTACTGGATGGTTTCTATTTGAGAATGTAGTTACAAGATCTGGATGCCCATGCATTTTACTTAGTGATCAAGGGACACACTTCCTGATTAAGATAATTGCAACATCGACTGAGAAATTTCAAATTCATCATCAGAGGAGTACGTTGTATCATGCTTAGGCTAATAGGACAGTAGAAGATTTTAATAAAATTCAGGGGAATGCTTTGACAAAGATATGCAATGTAGGAAGGGATGATTGGGATTTGAGGATCCTTGTAGTATTATGGTTATATAGGACTACACGTAAAATTTTGATCGAACATACACCTTTTAGGTTGGTCTATGGGGAATAAGCAATAATGTCGATGAAGTTTATTGTGCCTAGCCTCCGCGTTGCAGCGATTACGGATCTTTCAGACTCGGGCGCAGTAGATGAGAGATTTTCATAGTTGCTATATCTTGAGGAAAACCAATATGTCGCAGGGTCCCATTAGCAAGTTCAGAAGGAAAGAAAAAAGGCATGGAATGATAGACATATTAAATAGAAAATGTTTCAAGTGGGGGGCTTAGTGTTACTATATGACAACAAGCTTATGTAGCATCCAAGAAAGTTTCAAATGAATTGGTTAGAAGCATATGTAATTAAGTATGTGACAGAGGCAAGTGGTGTGCAGTTGAAAATGTTGAATGGAGAAGTCCTAGAAGGAATGGTGAATGGCATTTGACTAAAATTTTATAGGGACGACCGACCTCTGGCGCACTGGGTGGATTTGCGCAAGAACAAATGTACCATAGTAGTGTATTATAGTAGGAAAAATACAAAAAGAAATAAAATGTGGAAAAAGAAAAAGAACAAAGGGTAACAAAGTAAAGACATGTAAGTACTAGGAAGTTTAAAGTATTAAACCTAAGGTCCAAGGCACAAGACTGACACATGCGTATGTAAGTGTGCGGAAGAAGGGAGTGTCACACAAAGGGATAAAATTGTGTTGAGTAGGGAGATTACATGTAGAAGCAAAAAACTGTGCAGTGAATGAACAAGAAAACCAAAAAAACTGCGCAGAACAAGACCTATAAGACCATTAAATGCATTAAAAGGAAGAAATGATGGTTAAAAAGCGTTAATGACAAGGCATAGAAGATGACGCATAGTCATAAATGGAAAAAGCCAATGGATATCATGACAGACCGGTGGTATGAGTCAAATATCTAGCGACAAATTTGGTAACAAAGCAACATTAAATCATGCACTGAGTACACAACTGGTGGATTATATCGTTAATTCATGCACAAATGTACGAGGAAAACTATAGAAGGCTTATAAAAGCACACTAGGGGCTGACAGGGAAAGGGTATTTGCATTCATAAGCGCTATGAGAATATAGAAAATACTAGAGGTGAATTGGAGACGACTGATCTAGATGGATGTCAATGGCATCCCACCTATTCCAACTGGCTAATTTTGGCAGTTTTCCAGTTTGGCATTTTTTTCCTAGTTTTCAGGTCCCTGACTTCTGGGGCCGTTTTGAGGCCCTAAACAACGTTTTTAGGGATTGCCACATTTAGGCCAAAAATAGAGTTAAAGTCTAATGGAAACATGTGTAGTCCTCAGATAGACCTTTCCAATGGGCTATCCTGTACCCAAAACAAAGATCATTTGCAAAAGTTACGACCTCAGGAAGTTGATGTACTAGCTTACCCCAACGAGGCCCACATGACTTTTGGTGCTTCATCTCCTAGGATTAGGTTTTTGGATTTCTAGGGTTTTGGCATTCCTGTTTATTGTAAAATTGCTTGGAGAGCCTCATTGTAACATATTCTTGCGAATGAGCGCATCTGTCACATCTCTTCTCAGAGATAAGCCACCACCATTCTAACAAACTTGTTTTCCGCTGCATTTTACAGTTTCAACACATTTTATTATTGAATAGAAACCAATTTTACTGTATCTATATTATTCTTGTGTCTTTGTGTTAAGAATAATAATAATCTGTATTGATTTTCATTCTGCTCATAAAATCCAGATCAATGGTATCAGAGCGGTCTGCTCCTTGTCGTTCTTAATGCATGTCCCCGATGAGGTCAGGGTACAAAGAATCAGGTCTCGAGCTTGTTTCTCTTGAGGAAAAAATATCTTGCAGGCCCAAGAAACCTCTCATGGCGGGAGAAAGGAAAGACGATGGGACAAGAGATCCTTTCAAAATGTTTCTCGAGGAATCCCTCACGCAACAAAGGAACAAAATGATGGATAATTTTGCGCAAATCCTTCGACGCCTACCAACGGATGATGCATCTTCCTCGAACGTAGGCACTTCCCACTTCAAGGTACAAATCAACTTTGATATTCGTATATTTTAAGGTCAGATAGATGTAAATGTTGTAGAAAAATGGTTAAGTCTGCTAGAAGGGTATTTTTTTGTCCATAACTTTTCGAACAGAGAAAAGATTTCATTTGCGCTCCTCAAAGACGTCCCCCATGTCAAATATTGGTGGGAGACTTTCTGTGAGCAAAAGGAAATAGAGGAATCCTCATTATTTACAGTCACGGTCACTTGGGAGTCCTTCAGGGATGTTATCAAGGAACAATACTACCCTATCGGAAGTTATGACAACCTATATACAAAATGGACCACACTGCGGTAGGAAAGAGTCCAAGTAGTGCCAGAGTTCACAAATATATTCCATACCTTGCACACCAAGCTGGGTGTCAAATATTTTGATTGACATCCGGTGGTCAAGTATCATGGTGGTCTGAATAGATACATCCAGGTTGAAATCGATTTTTTGGACATCTCATCATTGGGCGCGACCTATCGATATGCCATCAAACTCGAGCAAAATATTAAACAAAAGATGCAACAATTTGGGCCTGGGAACCCCTCACATCAAAAGCAAGTAAAGGGAAGCCCCAACCCGTAGAACAAACAACAGAGAAAAGATAAACAACCTTAGGAAAACCAATCTAGGCCACAAGCAAAGAAGGACATTGTAAAGACAAAGAAAGATATTGGGAAGTGGTGCGACTTCCATAATAGCCCCTAGCATAACACTGCTGATTGTCGCTCCAAGCAATCACTGGCGGCTGAGGTGAAAGCCTACAAATCAGATGTGGGTTCCGACTATGATTCAAAACCAGAAAGGTGGAGATAAATAATTGACGTGGAACCGAGTGATACTATTGATACTACCAAGGTCCAACCTGATGAACCAGATGAGACAGAAGAAGGTGAGCACCTCTTTCATTCACAGATGTGGGTAAAAGGCACCCCACTGCACTTTATCATTGTTAGTGGTAGTCATAAGAACCTCATCTCAGAATAGGTCGTCAAGTGGCTAGCCCTACCGACAAGTCTGCACCTACAACCCTACACCATTGGATGGCTCCACCAAGGAAGCAATCTCAGCATCAACCAATAATGTCGCCTATCGTATAACATCAAGCCCTTCAAAGATGAGGTATTGTGTGATGTTTCTCCTCTCGAAGTTTGTAATGTTGTTTTGGGCCAACCTTATTTATGGAAATGTCATCATGTATATGAGTCTATGCCTCACAATGTTATTATTACTTTGAACAGGAAATTAGATAGGATACCCGAGGCAATCCCACCTAGTGCTATTTCCTTGATCTATGCCAAGAAATGTAGGAAGGTCATCTCTCAGACCGAGAAGTTTGTCTTCTTCGTGATTCACTCTCAGAGTGAGCGAAAGATTATTTCCACATTTAGGGCCTCTGGGACCGACCTCTCCACACAATAGAAGCAAGTGGATAAGGTCATGGAAGAATACAAAGATATCTTCTCCTCACCTACCGGGGTACCTCTGAACTGTCAGGTCAAGCATCCCATCGATATGACCCTCAACGCACCATTACCAAATGGGCCATTCTACCACCACTCTCTATTAGAAAATGAGGAGATCAAGCGACATGTCCAAGAACTTCTCCACAAGGGGCACATCTGTCCCAGCTCATTTCCTTGTGGGAGCCCAATCGTGTTGGTGCAGAAAAAAGATGGGACCTGGAGACTCTGCATTGATTACTGGTCCCTAAATAAAATCACAGTCATGAATCGGTACCCGATTCCCAGAATCGGTACCCGATTCCCATAATCGATGATCTCCTTGATCAGCTCAAGGGGGCCAAATACTTCAGTAAGATTGATATGAAGTCTGGCTACCACCAGGTTCCCATAGAACATATAGATGTATGGAAGACCACCTTCAAGTCAAAATAAGGTATTTTTGAATGACTGGTCATGCCCTTTGGTTTGATAAATTCTCCAACAAATTTCATGCGGATGATGGAGGATATCTTGCGACCTTTCACCAATACTTTTGTAGTAGTGTATCTGAATGACATCCTCATCTACAACAAGACTTGGGCGGAACACTTACAACATATCCAACAGGTTCTGCACACCCTGCGGTAGAACAAAGCTATATGCCAACTTGGAAAAATGCTCCTTCAACATGGACAGGGTCCATTACCTAGGCTACATCATGGATCAAAATGGCGTGCATGTGGATCCAGCCAAGATCTAGGTCATTCGTGACTAGCCAGTCCCAACCACACTCACTGAGCTTTGAAGCTTCTTAGGCCTTGCCAATTTCTATCGCAAGTTCGTGTTGGGATTCTCCCATATTGCATGGGCCCTCAACTAAGTAACCATGGGTGTTGGTAAGGAAAAATTTGTGTGGGGCTTGTCCCAACAACAAACGTTTGATGATTTAAAACAATGCTTGTGCTCAACCCTAGTAATTTCATTATCGAACCTACAACAACCCTTTGAGATTGAGACAAATGCTTCAGGCTATGCCGTGGGCGCCATTCTCACTAAGAACGACCACCCCGTGGCCTATCATAATGAGAAACTATTACATGTTTTCCATAAGTACCCTACTTATGGCAAAGAAATGTAATCCATTGTGCAAGCCTGCCGCCAGTAGAGACATTACATTCTCGGGAAGGAGATAGTCATCCACACAGATCATAAACCACTGCGATTCATGTAGACACAAGGAAAATTACATAATGACTACCATCAGAAGTGGTCCACATACTTGAAATAGTTCCACTTCAACATCAAGTATAGAACATGCATTACCGACCAAGTCCTTGATTTCCTCAGCCGACCTCTAGTCGTGACACTCACCACAGTGTTAGACTCTTGCGGCCATGAGACCTCCTGATGGCCCAACCTTAATGAGACAGACCTTAACTTCCCCACCACATACCAAATGTTGGGTGCAAACTCTATTGTCGCTATTTTCCATCTTGAGGAAGGGCTATTGTGACGACTCGACCATCTCTGCATTCCATCAAGAGAGTGAGCGAAGCTGATTTGGGAATCCCACTACAGTTGGGTGGCATGACACTTAGACATCGAAAAGACGGTGGCAATGTTGCAGAAAAATTTCTACTGGTCGAAACTTTGACATGATATCAACAAGTATATCAGGTCCCGCACTACCTGCACTCTTGCCAAATCGACCACTAAGAAACATGGCCTGTACACCCCCCTTCCTATTCCTGACAGGCCATGGGAATCCATATCAATGGAATATATGTCAAGATTTCCATCCACCAAGAGGGGAAATGACTGTGTCTTTGTGGTTGTTGATCACTTTTCTAAGAGGGTGATCCTGGTCACTTGCAAGAAGAGCATCACAACAGAGGCCACTGCCAAGATCTTCTTTGAATGAGTCTGGATAAATCTTGGAATCCCAAAAACCATTGTCTCAGATCAGTATAGTGAGTTCCTCAACACATTCTGGTTGAGACTCTGGTCACTGCTAGACACCAAGCTCACCAAGTCCACTGCCTTCCACCCCCAGACATATGGCCAAACTGAGGTCGTCAATCAGATGATAATACATATCCCGCACATGTACAATTCCAAGAACCCCCACACATGGGACGAGAGTCTTCCCTATGTTCAACATAGCTACAATATATCCCTACATAGCTCAATCGACCACAATGCCTTTCAGGTCGGGTTGGGATTCCAACCATTGGGTCCCATGGATGTTGCACTACTTCTTGCATCCACCTCGACCGATTCATCACCTGCTCCAACTGAAGCTGACAAAGCCTCCTGGTTCATTGAGCGGATCCATCACATCTGCCAATAGGTTCAATATATTTTACAGAAGTCCAATGCTAAGTACAAGCAACACCATGATTAACACCAGGTGACATATAAGTTTCAGATGGGAGACAAAGTGTGGTTACACTTGTAGAAAGAGCACCTTACAGGGCCCCATTGAAAGCTTCGCCCACTCTGTTAAGGACCTTACACCATCACCAAGGATATGGGTGACAATGCTTTTGAGCTCAACATTCTCCCTTTCCTTGGCCTGCACCCAGTGTTCAACGTGGAATTCCTTCGGCCATACTTCCCACCATTGCTCGACACCTCAGAGATAACATAATCGTTAACACCAATAGAGCTCAACCTGACTAGATGAAAAATACATCCAGTGATCATATTATGGACACATAGGTTAAGGGAACTCACCAGCAAAGGATCCAACTTTATCGAGTTGTCAAAGTAGGGCAGCTCCTGCAGCAAGGCAAGTGGCTCACCCGGGGCCAAATTCAACATAAATTTCCTCATCTGATGGGGAAACTCAACGTAATGGATACCATTGATTCCTAATGGGGTAGGATTGATCCATATGGATTTCTATGGCCTCCCACTTATTCCAACTATCTCATTTTGTCAGTTTTCCAGTTTGGCAGTTTTTCCTAGTTTTCGTGTCCCTAACTTCCGGGGCCATTTTGAGGCCCTAAACAACGTTTTTAGGGCTCACCATAGTCAAATTGTAGATCGAGTTGGAGTCTGATGGAAACATGTGTAGATATCAAATAGATCTTTCCAATGGGCTATCGTGCGCCTAAAACGAAGATCGTACGCACAAGTTACGACCTCGGTAAGTTGATGTACTAGGTTACCCCAACGGGCCCACATGAATTTTGACGCTTCATCTCCTAGGGTTGGGTTTTTGGATGTATAGGGTTTTGGAATTCCTATTTATTGTAAAAAGGATTGGAGAGCCTCATTGTAACCATCTTCTTGCGAATGAGTGCAACTGTCACATCTCTTCTCAGAGATAAGCCACCACCATTCTAGCAAGCTTGTTTTCCGCTGCATTTTATAGTTTGAACATATTTTCTTATTGAATAGAAACCAATTTTACTGTATCTCTATCATTCTTATGTATCTATATTAAGAATAATAATAATCTATATTCATTTTCATTCTTCTCATAAAATTCAGATCACCGACATAGAGCAGTAGTCGAAAAAGGGGAGCATCGGTCATAGAGAGCAATGACACCACCAAAAGTTGTGGCACCACCTACCGTAGCACACAATCCACCACAAACGAGAACACTGGTCACACCAAAGTTAGAGGAAACACCTGGAGCTCCAGATTCACAACTGACTTTTCCTAGGGATTACTTACTGCTGAGAAAAGACACCACACTACAGGTTAGATTGCCCAAGGATGCGTAATACTTGTTAGTTACACCAGGAATACCGCCTGGTGTCATTATTCAAGGGGGCTTGATCTGAAAGGTTGTTTCTTTGAAGTTTTCAAACCATGACATAACAGATGCACAAAAGTTTCCCGAGTTAGCATGGGACAAGTATTTGATTACTAAAATCGTACCAAGGACAGATGCAATACTGGTCGAGCCGTAGAGATGGGCGACATGGCTAGAAAAATCAGGGATATTAAACTTGTTATAAATCCTACACTTTGGCAGAAGTCTAGAAATAAGCACCTACGTTAAGTTGTTATTACGCTGCGTCCACAGAGGAAATTTATGATTCGACCCACCAATATCTATCAATACACAACTGATTGCATGGATAATGATCTTGTCGACAATAAGGGTGGATCTAACAACAATATTTGCAAATAAGCCCATTGAGAAAGCATTATCGGAAAGTATGAAAGAGAATTTCAACACCTTTAAAGGTAAGTGGGGGTTGGACTTTTCCATCATAAGTGGTGATGTAGTAAGATTTGCGACACATGTATTGGCTTGAAAATTACTAAGGAAATTCTAGAAGGATGAGGTGTTGACCACAGTGATAGAAACTACATAGAAGTGCGTAGAAGGGGTCCAGATGAATTGGGCCACATTTTTGGTCAATAAGTTTCTGATAGATTTCACTGAAGTTGAGGAGAAAGGCACAAAGTTTCACTATGCCCGACTTATCATATTTATAACCTTGGTAGCATGGAGGGAGCCTCACGAGTGCCAATTTTTGAAAACAACACAATGACATCATGCAACAACGCGTTATGTTAACTTATGGCATACTACGCACAAGGGGAGACAAAAATACAACAATGTCACCTTCTATGTATACTTTATCATGATTAGGCACATCATAGAGAACACACCGCACATCATTGCCTAGACTAAGGAGAACTATTAGGATATTGCGTGCTTCAAAGCAAGGATGCACCAAATTTATATCCAAGCTAAAAGAGACCGGACGTGATAGTGGTTTCCAACAAGCTACAAGTTGATAGAGGAGGAGGTATGCCTTATTTCCAATGACTGAGATGAAGAATGGAAAGTTCCAGCTGAAGAAATAGAGCACCTTGACAAGGAAGAGGAACAAGACAATGAAGAGGAAGAACAAGATGAGGGATAAGGGAGTGAACAAGGAAATGGTGCAAGGGACGCACAACAGACAATCCCAAAAGCATGGGTCAAGGGGCCAACACCATCCGCGTGCAAGAAGATGAAATATCACAAAGAACCTTCTATCTACACCTTAACAGAGGTGATATCGATCAAATCGACTATCAATTAAGGGACACCATAGAGGAGGAATTTCAACAAGTGTCACAACTATAGGAAGGTGCAAGAGCAGTTGAAGACCTTGAAATAGTGGTTGGAGGTAGTGAGCATAGCACCAGAGAGTAGATCTGATGATGACCAACTAGTAAGCGTGACGAGCAAAGCAAGGGAAACCACTTTGTACCTATAAGATATTGCAGTAGAGCACAGAGTTATGAAGATCTTGCCAGACGCAATCGAGTTCCCCACACCAGCGATGAAGGAGTAGGCACGAGCACTAAGTCACCTGGACTTAGTCATTTTACACATGCCCATAGGAGTACTACAAGGCCTGTAGGTAGGTATTGTGCAAGAAATATAGTTCTGTGCAGATTCAACATCAAGTGAGTTGACTAAGGTAACGACCGAGAAGGCATAATTGCAGAAATATTACAGGATTGTTTTGTAGAAGAAATGCGACCCGGAGAAAAAGGCTGAGAAGATAGTAAGGGAGAAGGAAGAGGTTGAGAAACAAATAGAGAGGATACAAAGGACCATCCAAAAAATCTATAAGGATATTTCATAGGTACGGATGATGGTAGAAGTCACACTAGACGACCATGTCTCAAAAATCAGTGAAGTCATTAAAGGATTCCGCACCTAAATCAGAGAGTTGGAAGTGCTCACCACACCAGGTACACCACTTGCGGGGCATGAACACAGAGTCAGAACAACCATAACCTCAGTAGAAAATGTAAAGAGTCTAGATGAGGAGTGCACGAAGCCATGTGAAGAAAGTGCGTAGATTTCAGCATAATTGACGATGAATCTAGAGATGAAGGAAATCGAGGAAAGATTAAGAAGTGCATAGAAGAAGGAAAAAAAATCCAATGAGAGCATAAACACTCTGCCACCAGTTGAACACATGAAAACCATCCTTGTGAACAAAGAACTATACAGTGACATAGAGCATATGAGGGTAGAGAAGAAGACTATCGCACAATGATTGGAACTCATCCAGGATGAAGCACTGAAGATGATAGGGGGATTGGCAGTGATGCAGAGCATGGTGAAGAAAATAGAGCAAGACAATGAGGAGAATATTGCGATGCTAACGACACATTCAATAGAGGAAACTTTGGAGAAGGAGGCTGAGGCAAATAAAGAAGTTCCTATAGCCAGAGGGAAATTGAAAAAAATTCTGGACTCATGGAAGGGAGCGACGCAACAGTCCTGAGTGGCTCGAGACGAGCCATAGATGAGTTTTGGGGGCCTGCTGGACATGCATTTTTGGATGTAATTTTGAGAAATATCATAAGTGTTGAGGATATGTGCAATAACAGAGGAAATAAGAGAAGGCAGGATCGTGCTGCACAATAAATTTGCATTTAGGATCAAATTGCACAATAAAGGCACATTCAATATTGGGGGATGCAGTAAAAGTGCATTTGGTGGTGATTAAAGAAATAGAGTAGGAAATAAAGCAGGCGAAAAACAAGGAAAATTAGCATGCATGCACAAAGGAAGGAAACACACACACATACAATGAGTTGTCAGTTGTAATGAGTCATAATGGGTTGTCATAGGGTTTTGGGATAAGCGGATAGGGTTTTGAGCCCTAAATTCTATGTATAAATATGTAATGGGTTGGGAAGAATAGATTGTTGAATAATAGGCTAGAGGCTGATGATAGGCTGTTGAGAGAATAGACTAAGAATGAGAGAGAGTCTATGTATGGAGGTTTATGAGAGATTTTATAGAGAGAGGCTTGCACTGGAGAGAGACTAGGTAGGATGGGGAATGATATTATCATATTGTATCTATTGTAGTGTAGTGATAATCCAAAATGGATCCAGGAACCAAAATGGGTCCAGGAAGGCCCAAAAATCAAAGTTCTCAAAATTGCTTCAAAGCGAACGTGTGAATAGACCTCATCGTTATGAACCTAACACAACTTGAACAGGCTCAAATGGACATTGTATGATCAAGATACCACGTTCTGTTCATTTTTCCAAACAAGTAAAATTTTGCTGACTGTACAGTCCGTACAATGCGGACGTGGTAGCTGACCATATAGTCCGTATGATCGTACAATGGAGTGGCATATGCATTGGCTGTTGACTGGGCAGGTGTGGTAGACGTGGTCAAATCATCATTTGACACATGTCATTTCTGGTGAAAAAATATTATGGTGCCACGTGTCCCAGTCATGGGTTTCCACGTGGCACCCTCCAAGTGATTGGTAGTTGGAAAAAGTTTGTGACTCCATGGGAGTTGAACCCATGACCTTCGGGCAGGGGGGAGTGCTTTGGCCTACGACCTCGTGCTTATCTCCTGTGTGAGGGGAGTTTCCCATCCACACCTTTACGACAATTGGATTTTACACTCCTTAACTCAGACTCCTATGTTTTTTTCAATGGCCTTGGAGAGTTATCTCTCCAATCCTAATCCAAGGCCCTAACCCTAAAATTGTTTGTGAACCCTCGAAACAAAGTTTAGTACATTTTAAGTTTAGTGTTCATTTTAGAGGGTGTTTTTACTCAAAGGGTATGGAGTGAATCTGATGTTGTTTGAGACTCTTACAAAATATGAAACTTAGAAGAACACTGGAAAAAAAAAACTTTACACTGATTCTTCAAATGAAAGAGAGTTTCAAAAAGAAAATTCTTAAACAAACCTTTAAACCTTGGAATGTAATTTTTTCCTATGCTGGTATATTTTTCTTTAAAAAAAAAAATGCAAAACAATGCAAAGAAAGAAAGAGACCTAACTAGAAAAAAACTAGGTTTTTTCATTTTCTTTTTCTTTCTACCAAAGTAAGCAACATGCCTAAATACTCGAGTGCTAGTAAGAAAATTATTTTCTTGAAAAGTTCAAAGACAAGAGAACCAGAGAAGAATGACCAATAAACAAGTAGTTTTGTCTTTTCTGTTACTAAAAGAAACGAAATGAAAATGAGATGCAATTTTTCTTTTTATTTTATGAACAAAGGGAAGAAGGTAAAAAGGAAGAAAGAAAATAGTCAAGAACTGCTGAAGCACAACAATCAAATTGGAAACTAATCCCATCAGTCCACAACTGTCTTTTCGACTAACCTAAATAACCTTATAACCAAAAGACCAACCTAATAAAAGAAATATCTTTTAGATGATTTAATAGTTTTCAGAGACTCAACATATCGAACAAAGACAAAAACCAACCCAACAGGGTCAGAATGTACTGAAAAACCAAGCCATATCCTCCAAAACTAAGAGAAAGGATCAATCACTTCAATTCTTACACAAATATGCAATTGTGTACACTAGGATTCACGGACATCCGCAAGTCATAAAAAGGAAAATCACAGATATCCGCGACTCATAAAGGGACAAAGCGCGAATGCACCAGTAAAATTTTAAAAATAAAAAATCCAATCCAGAGGGAGGCTTCTAGAAACTTTGGAAAATGTTTATAGATTGAAAATTCTTTGAAAATAAAGCCTAGGAAACAAGAAAAGTTACAGAAATCAAAGACAACACAAGACACCCTAATACTGACCCAAACTAGGAGAAGAGATCCCCATTATGGTTGCTAATTCTGTTGCGGTGTTTTTCCCCTGTGACCTTGGGTCATGTCATAGCAGAGAGAGGCCATATATAAAATATGGAACCTACCCTCGCACACAACAATGTTATGAGAACATAACTACTTTAAGGAGAGAAAGAGAGAGAGAGAAGGAGAATCCTCACACCTTATATCTTATGTCTGATGTCGATCCTCTCTCTCCACCTTTGATGTTGCCTCTGATCTCCACTGGTATCAACTTGCAAAACAAGACCAAGTTTATGCTTCAACAAGGTAGTTATAGATTCAAATCATACATATAACGTGCAAATATTAAAGTATATGAATAAAACTAACATATATCAACAAGTTGAAATCGATTTATGCATGTATGGAAGGAAAGAGAACTAATATTTTATTGAAAATGTTTAAAGTGGGTAGTTACAACCTGACTCAAACCGCCGACACTGCCTTGAAGCCAACTGCCCAGGTTTGTTCACTGGTCCTTCAAAAACTCAACAAGATGTCCCTTCTTAGAATGAACCAAAAGGGATAGGAACACACCCTATGGTCATATAGTATAGAAGAAGGAGTACTAGAAAGGAAGTTCCAAATTAGGGGGATGCTACGCAGAGGATCAAGGAAAATAGGGAATCTTGCAAATTCGTCAGCATAATCTTGCACCTAGGTTGTCCTCCTCATCCATGCCCTAAAATTTTTTTTTTACCATCCTCAAGGGTTTGAGGTGGTTGAATTTTGTTGTTTACGGGCCCAGGGGAATTTGGGAATGAGCACAACCAAAAAAACCGCCCAAAAATGTGGATTATTTTATTTTTTTTCATATTTTTTTAGGGCATCTATGTGTTGCATGCGAGAAAGTCACATACATCCATGGTTTTCACACAGGTGACCCATGTATGGCAACAAAAATGTTTTTTTTTGGATGAGATTGATGAAGAAGGATGGGATTTAAATTTACAAGCTAGGGAAAAATGATTAAGCCATCTCACAAATGCAATTAATGTGGAAAATTATGGTATAAAAATAATATAGAACATCTCCAAGCACCATTTCTCTAGGTCCCACAAAATAAAATCCTACCTGAGGCTCCTTCCTATTCTACAACTTCTACTGCATAATTTTCCCAATTTGTTTTGGCTATTTTGACCATTGTCATCTTATCACACTTGGTTTCTTGAATGAGGACAACCTCTTATTTTTCCCAATTAATTATTTTTTTCAACATTTTGTGTTTGGTTGGGGCATTCAGACCTCTCACATTCCATGAGATGAGATTCATTATATTACTTCATTTGGGATTGGAAATATCTTTTCAGAAGGCCTATCACTTGTCCTAAGTCCACTAAATGGGCCCCTATTTCCTCTATGACTTGTCAATACAATTTTATCCACCTATTCTTTTCATCACTAGAGGTTTTCTTCAGGATATTGAGTTGTTTAGTTTTTACCCCCATACTTCCTGAAGCTCCTACTAGAATACCTAGTTCAATCTCTTTACCTTTGCATTTCTGTGTTTCTCGATGAAGGTGTTTGATTTGTCCCATGGTCATTTCATTTATTTCTTGTTCCCCATGGTATTTTATTAAGGATTCCAAATTTGATTCCCACTTTTTTCGTTTCCATTTCCCGAGTTCCTTCTTCTTGGACTTTCTCTCCTTGGTCTAAATTTTTTTTTTTTTTTTCTGGTCTTGCATCTCTAGTTCCATTTCTTTCTGTTATTTTGGTTTTGCTTCTAGATCGGGTTTACAATGTTTTTCCATTGTTTCTTCTTCCCATGTTTCCTTTTTCTTTTGATCTTTTGGGGTTTGCTCTGCATATTTTTTGTTGTTCTCCTCCAAGGCTTTAAATATGTTCTTGGAATTATCTTCTTCCTTAGCTTTTTTTTCTTTCCAAGTCTTCATTCTACCTTCCGCTTGCCTTGGATCTTGGTGAATCCTTCTGCATCTAGTCCTTCCTGAGTTTTGGGGGTGTCCTGCTTGATATTTAGAGGGAAATTTCTAAAGAAGTGGCCATGGACATGGCACTTTCAACACCTGAAAGGGATATGTTCATAATATAAAGTTTGGATCCATTATTTATCTTGGTATGACACTGTAACTGCCTCCAGGAGGGATCTTGCCACATTCATGTAGACATATATCCGAGCATATGAAGTGTATTTATCCATATTCATGATCTCATATATATTGATGAAATATCCAATGGTGTTTCCTATTCCTTTGAGTATCTCCACCTCCTAGAATTATTGAGGCAATGAGTATAATCTTATCCAGATCGTGATCACCGTGAAATCCTCTTTTTCTAGGAAATCTCTTCGTTTATTAGTGCAGATGTAGGCCAGTTGAATTGAAGAAATATGGGCCTTCTTCAAAGACTTTATCATGATATAAAGGGTTGGAAAATATTGTTGTAAATAATCCTTTGAAGCCCAACTTTAGATCCACTTTCCCTTTAACTTTCCAGTAGGATCTTACCCATCCCGTTAGAGATTTTTCTATTGGAAAAATCCCCATAAAATTAACTATTAGAGCATTATATTTCATATATTGAATGTATTTACCTATACTTAGATAAGTAAATTCATACCCGGGGGTTTCCTTCGTTTGTGCATGGAAACCGTTCACTTTTCTCTTGTCGGCTCCTGGGTTGCTCTGCTCAAATGTGTTGAGACTCACAACAATACTGAGAGGGTGGCGGTGAATCAATATTGTATCAATTTTATCTAATTTTCTTTCCTTTCAACTATTTAGAATTATTTAGAAGTGCTTACTTAGTCACCAATGCATGCATAAATCAAAACAAGACAAAAAACATTGTACAAAATAATTTTTACGTGGAAACCCAATGCGGGATAAAACCACATAACATCTTTCTTTATGTCCTTCAACAAGCACCAACTTAAAATTTATATTTTTTCAACTAGACAAGCACCCACCTGTCGCAAATAATGAGGACACCAATCCTCTCAGGAACCAGCTTATCGTATATAATGAGGACAACAATACTCTCAGACACCAACATGTTTTTTAGCTCGATGGAAACCCACCTGTCGCAGATAATGAGGACACCAATCCTTGATGATATTCAACTCACCTAGAACCACCTTGCCACCCTATTTTCAATTTAAAAAAAAAAAAAACAATTTCTTACAGAATTGAACCTTTCTCCTCAATTCAAAACAACAATATAATATATCTCAAGTTCGGTTCCTTTAAATAATTACATGGACTTTTTGTTCTCTTCTCGTCCACACATTTCTCAAATAGAGCGCATCCCGTGTTATAATGTTTTCCCTTTGTTATGCTTCCTAGATGTGGACGCGTAGTAGTTATATCGTGGAAAAAGCTTGACGAAATCAAAGTCCCGTTAGTTACACTTTTGTCTAAATAAAGTATGTAGAAGTATGACAGTTATATTGTGGACATA
>JZKD02S2398599.1:198230-219724 GCA_000966675.3 Picea glauca
CAATTTAAAAAAAAAAAAAACAATTTCTTACAGAATTGAACCTTTCTCCTCAATTCAAAACAACAATCTAATGTGTCTCCAGTTCGGTTCCTTTAAATAATTACATGGAATTTTTGTTCTCTTCTCGTCCACACATTTCTCAAATAGAGCGCATCCCTATTTATAATGTTTTCCCTTAGTTACGCTTCCTATATGTGGACGCGTAGTAGTTATATCGTGGAAAAAGCTTGACGAAATCAAAGTCCCGTTAGTTACACTTTTGTCTAAATAAAGTATGTAGAAGTATGACAGTTATATTGTGGACATATATTTACCATATCAAAGTCTTGTTAGTTACATTGTTGTCTAAATAAATAAAATTTATTATCCATTTACAACTGGACATTCTTTGACTAAATCAAATGGACCAAATCTTCCTACAAATGAGCTCTAGCTCATCTCTAGCAATAAAACCTAGTTTTATCAGAGCATATCCTCAATAATGATGTAGAAATTCACATTATGGTCTACATATCACCCACTATGTAGATATAATAGGTGCACAATACTTAAGTCACAAGTCTTCATCCTATCACACTTGCCCTATAGTACACTCACCCAATTGCCCCATTAGACTGCGAGTGCATCCTGGTGACTCTTTCACTTGAATGATGAACTTCCACTCGTTCTATTTCAGTATACTCAGTCTCTTTTCGAACCATATTTGTCTCGTAACACCCACTATACCATTAATCACACTGAATTGAAGCCCCTTGTAGTCATTTCCCATCCTTCATCGTGCTGCAATACCAACATTCGATGATCCACAAGGAATCCGTTGCAGTACCATTTTTCTCCATCACAGTTCACTTCTAATCTACATCGTAGGTCATCCTCTCGTTTTTCATCCTCTGCACCATTGATTATTTCATCCTTTGATCCTTCTACGTGATTTTGTTTTCATCCTTTCACAACTTCCTCTGCATGTGTGCCATACTTTATGCCATACCTTCTGTGCCAATTATCCTTTTTTGCAATGTTGATCCTTTCATCCTTCGATCCTTCTATGCACTTATGTTTTCAAGACTTCCTCTGTCTATTATTGCGCTATAAATGACCATGTATTGTGATCATTTTGACATCAATGACAACATTTGTGCAAGAAAATCCCCCTTTGTCATTGATGGAAACCAAAAGAGCCTTCTTTTTTGTTTCGAAAGGTGATTGTCAAAGCATTGGCCTTTATGCTAAGCTGCTTCCCCTTTCGATATGCGCAATTGCAAGCTAAGTTTCTCCCCCTTTCAATGTGCACAACTGCAAGCTGCTCGAACTTTCAATGTATGCAACTACAACATAAGCTACTCCCCCTTTCAATGTGACTGCAAGCTGCTCCCGCTTTCAATGTTCGCATCTGCCAAATAAATATACTAATCTGCTCCCTTTCAATGTGCACAACTGCAAGGTTGTATTATTGTCCCCGTTTGACAACAATGATGAAGAGAGACTTTGGATATTATCTCCTACGAGCCTCTTTACACACACAAAATCATCCTTAAACAAAATATCATCAAGATCCATTGCAAACTTCAACTATGCACAACTCCATAAAAGAAAAATTCTCCCTGATACATCAACAAATGGGGCACCTTTCAAAGTAGTGAACTATGTTATTTATTGAAGAAGGGAAGATGATATCACCTCCAACTTATGTCCGAGATACTCAAAGGGTTCTCTTGGTGATGGTTTGGTAAAAATATCAGCAATCTTCTCTTTGGAAGGAACATACTCTAATTTGACCAGTTGATCTTGAACCTGTTCTCTGAGAAAATGATATTTGATTGGTATATGCTTAGTCTTAGAGTGTTGAACATGGTTTTTAGAGATTAATAACACTTGTATTGTCACACATTATGGAGACAGGTTGATCACAAGTAACTTGAATATCCTTGAGATTGTTTTTAATCCACAACACTTGAGTACAACAGGATGCTGCAACTATATATTCGGCTTCCGTTGTAGAGAGAGAAATGAAAGTTTGTTTCTTGATAAGACAAGACACTGAACAACTTCCAAGGAAGAATTCGCCTCTATTGGTGATTTTTCTATCATCAATATGAGGTTTTTGTATTTTGGATACCACAATCCATAATCAACAGTTCCTTACAAGTATCTAAATATTCTTTTAATCACAATAACATGATTTTCCTTAGGATTGGCTTGAAACCTGCCTACCACTCCCACTTCTTTTATGATGTCAGGCCTTGAAATTATGAGATAGAGTAAAATAACTATCATAGACCTATACATGGTTTGATATACTTCTAGAGCATCTTCATCATTGCTGAGTTTACAATTGGTAGTCATGGGAGTGCTTACTGGTGTGCAATTTTCCATGCCAAAATTATTCAATATTTCCTTGAGATATTTACTTTCAGAAATGGAAATTCATTTTTCTGATTGATGAATTTGTAAACCAAGAAAGAAGGAGAGTTATCCTAACATGGATATCTCAAACTATTGCTGCATTGTAGCTGCAAAATTCTTACTCATTAATTCAATGTTACTGCCAAAATTAATATCATCAACATACACTACAATAATTAAAAAATCATTACATTCAACCTTGATGTATAAGTTGTTATCAACAATTACCTTTTTGAATCCTTTCTAGTGAAAATGCCTATCTATTCTGTAATACCAAGCTCTTGGAGCTTGCTTTAGCCCATACAAGGATTTCCTTAATCTGCAAACATCATCCTTTTTTTTTTTTTTTTTTAGTAAGAAGAAAACCCTATGCTTGCTCCACATAAACTTCTTCCTCTAGGTTGACATTTAAAAATGTCTATTTAACATACATTTGATAAACTTTGAACTTTTTGTAACATGCAAATGCCAAAAACATTCTGATTGCTTCAATTCTTGCAACCGGGGAAAAGGTTTCTTCAAATTCCACACCTTCTACTTGAGCATACCCTTTGCATACTAGTATGGCCTTGTTACTGACTATCCATCCATCTTCGTTCAACTTGTTTATGTATACCCATTTAGTTGCAATTACATTCCTGTCATTAGGTATTGGGACTAGATCCCAAGGATCATTTTTCTCTATTTGGTCTATTTCTTCATTCATGGATTTGACCCAATGGACATCCTGAATTGCTTACACAAATTTTTTTGGTTCACTCATGGATAACAATGCAAAATTTTCAGAACTAGATGTCTCTATTAGTTTTCTTCTAATTTGTACACCTGCTTCCTTATTTCCAAGAATTTGACTCTTTTGATGATGTTTTTGAACATACCTTGAAGGGGTCTTTGGCTATGATATTTCCATTCTCTCCTCTTCTTCTAAATCCTCTTGTTTCTATTGCTCGTCCATTTCATTGTCTTATAACTCATTTCCAATTGATTCATCATATTGATCATTATGGTGCTGATGTCTCACTGGATGAAGTTATCCCTCATCCACCTTTACATCTATGCTCTCAATTATGTATCAGAGCCTTTTGTTGTAGCACTTGTATCATTTACTTCTGGAGGAGTATCCTAACAAGATACCTTCATAAACTTTGGAATCAAACTTACCTACGTTGTCTTCATTTCTTTTAATGTAGCATATGCTTCCAAATTTTTTGAAGTGCTTTATTGATGTTGGTTTGCCATGCCATAGCTCATGAGGGGTTTTATTGTTGTTTACTCTTATGTGTGATTTATTGAGAATGTTAACAATAGTTTGAACAACTTCTCCCAATTACACATCAAAATTCCTCACTTCAATAATGTCACATTCTCATTGTCGTAAGTGTCACACTTTTGTCACAAGTGTCACATTCTCGTCACGTAAGTGTCACATCATGAACGACACCATGAAAACACTTGATAAAACCCATAAAATATTTTATAAGAAGAAGCCCCATCATTTGACAGTCGAAACAAATTGTTTTTCTATGGGAATTGGTCATCTTGGAAACTTTTGGAAGATCAATGCTCCTGTGCTCATATACAGGGAGCGATGGAATTATTTTTATATCTAGTAGGGAGAATTGTAGCACTTTATTTCCCATTGTAAGGGAGTGCCAAATTGGTTGAGAAAATCTTGGAAGAAATCCCCTTATTCTCTAAAGAAAACTATGGATGGATTGAGTTGGTTTGGCTAGAATCTAAACCTCAGGCTACATCTAAGGGAGATATCACAACTGATGGAGTCATATCCTCAACTAATCCCAAATATAACCAAGGTGGTTGAGCCTCTCAAAGCATATAAATGGAGGCATTCTCATGGTGAACAAAAGAGGAAATTAATCATCAAAGCATTGTTATTCTGATCATGTATCTTTCGAGCAAGGGGTTGGACAAGGAGGACTTGGAGAGGCTACTGCAACATCATCTGAAGGTTGTAAGTGTCTTTTTAAAGTTCTCATCAATATACTTGGCCTATTTCCTTCTAGTATGTGTTTACATGTACTTGTCTATGTTTGTTTTAGTCTTTCATAGATAGATTGATTTTCTCTAATCCATTAGAGTAGGAGATAGTTGTCTGTATCTTGTGATCCATTGCAGGTATTGTTCAAAACTCACAGATGGGAGCAGCTTGGATAAACTTCGAAGGTGACGTACATCATACTATCTCTCGTTCTCTCTTTTTCGATGGACATAATTAATCTATAAGAATGGTAGTGTCCAAAGGTAGTTTTCTGTCTTGGTAGAGGGGTATGTAATCCAAGGGAAGATTCATCTTTCCACATGGGAATTATTCCAAAACACTCGCCAAAAGGTTTTTGGTACTTCTTATTCATCAAGCATGGTATTGGCAATTTCTTGAACTCTTTTGTTCATCCTTTTTACTACTCCATTCTGTTGAGGGGTTATGGAAATATCAAAATATCTCTTGATCCCATGCTTTTCAAAATAACTGTTGAATTCATCAGATGTGAATCTCCTCCTCTTTTTGATATTAGACACTTTATTTTTAAATCCATTTCATTTTCTACCCATTCTTTGAAGATTTTT
The DNA here is from genome assembly GCA_000966675.3 of Picea glauca. Taxonomy (NCBI): domain Eukaryota; kingdom Viridiplantae; phylum Streptophyta; class Pinopsida; order Pinales; family Pinaceae; genus Picea; species Picea glauca. The sequence goes on from JZKD02S2398599.1 coordinate 203,220, forward strand.
AACTTTTCAAAAAGCCTCAAATTTATGGTTCAACAATCCAACCCAAGTCATTTTGGTATAGTCATCAATCAAAAAAATGAAATATCTTTCACCTCAAGGTGATGTTTACTATTAGGGACACTGGGATCTATATGAATCAACTCAATAGGTCGAGTGGTGGAGTGTTCTATAGCCCCGCATTGAACTTGACTGCTTTCCAAATTGACATTACTTGCAGACAATATTCTCAGGTTTGGAAATTTTAGGAATATATCTCATAGCATATTTTATTCATAACTTAACAAGATCATTAAAACTTAGATGACCTAGTATTTTTTTCCAAATCCAACTCTCATCGGTTTTACCAATGCAACTTTTTTTTTCCTTCTTCTAGAACATATGCATTCCTTGAAGTTCTACCTGCCTTTACAACAATCTTCCCTATATTCACATCCATTACTTTACAACCTTTTGAGTGAAAGAGAACATTGTGTCCTTGGTCACACTTTTGGCTTACACTCAACAAGTTATGTTTTATACCATCTACATACAACACATTCTGTGCTTTGGTCTTTCCATTTTTATCTTCAACTAATACAACAATTCTTTTTCCTCTAATTCTGGTTGGAGCATTATTTCCAAAAGTAACATTATGTCCTTTTTCTTTAGTTAGGAATTAAAAATTACTCTTTTCTCTTGTCATGTGTTTGGAGCAGCCACTGTCAATATACCATTTATTTTTATTTTTATTTTTGGCATATCGAGCCAGTCCACATATTTCTTTGTTTTTATTTTTCTTCCTTAAAAACTTGGTAAAATATTCTTGTATTTCTTTCTTAAATATAGGAAACAACTTGCTTCTACATTCACTTTCCTTGTGTCCAAAAGTATTTCATATGTGGAACTCGAGGTCATTCTGTAAAGGGGAGAAGAAATTATTGGAATAATTTTGAACCATATCCATTTGAGGTTTGTTGAATCTCATTCCTGCATTTTTGTTATATCTAAAAATTCAGCAACTTAGAGCCTTATGTCCAAAGTTTCTACAAAAGAAACCATATCCATAGAAAAAATTTGGATACCTTGGAATGAAAAACTTACTTGTAGGAATCAGTCTTTATCTACCAAATTGATAAGATTTAGGCACATGTTGCTTCCTTGCTTCATATTTGTTTGCATAATTGGGCTGATCCAGTTCTGACTACTTCTTCTTTTCATCCTTTTCTTTGTTAGGCTAACTGTTGTTTCCCTTGAGATATTTTTCATAACTTTTAGGCTTCTCACTAGTTGACATATTGGTGCTTGAATCACCTATGAAAAATTTCAAACTTTCCTTATATCCCAGCCCTCTCTTGTCATCTGGTGATCTCTGATTGCTGAGAATGTTATATATAGTTTCAGATCCTTTTATGAATTTCATTTAAGTCTTGGATTTCTCTATATCCTTTCTTAAGGAAACTATTTCTCTTTCTAGTTTGTCACAAATGTTCTCTTTTTATTTTATCTGATTCATCAATATTTCTTCCCTTCTTTTGGCCTCTTCTAGATGATTTTTTAAGATGACTATTTCTTCACTAATCTCATTGTCTTTTTATTTGTAGATATGTAACTGTTCTTTTCTTAGTCTATTCTTTTTCTTGAGCTGATATATTTCCTCCAGAGCACCAGTGAGTTCCCCTTCCAAGTCGACTACAACTGCATACTCCTCTGTGTTTGTTTTCTCTTTTTTAAGATCTCTATTGTTCTAGAGTCATGAGAAGTTTTTCATCTTTATCTAAATCTGTCTCAAATTATTCTTCATCATCATCTGAAAAAATACTAATGTCCTCATTTGAATAAAAAATGTTCCTTTTAAAAATATTTTTCTTTTTAAAATCCCTAGGTTTATATTTGTCTTTTCTTTCCTTTTCATTAGTGTTTTTTTCTTTGAAAGGACATTTAGATGCAAAATGACCAGTTTTACCACATTGAAAACATTTGAATGGTAACATACCTTTATACTTTATAAAGCCCCTCTTTAGTTTCCTTACAAATTTGGCTTCTTATTCATCTAAGAAGTGTTCATAGGAATCATGATCTTAAGATGTTGACAATTTGACATATGCCTTGAAGATTTCATCCTTTAGATCTGGTTGTTCTTTCCCAATCCTCATCTCATAAGCAGTCACTATTCCATGGAGCCTATCCATAGTCATTTTATCTAGTTCATGAATTTATTCTATAGCATAAACGTTTTCATCAAGTCTTGAGGGAAGAGACCTCGGTGCTTTCTGAACCACCATAGCTTCTTCATTTTTTTCGCCTAGCCCTTTCATAATGTTTACAGTCTCATCTACTATGAGAAAGAAACATGCAATATTTTCATCTTCACTCATCCTTAGAATTTCAAATTACATTGCATGAGCTTGAAGTTTGGAAATCTTTACTTTCTCATCTTCATAATCGTTTACCATTTTGTCCCATATTTCATTTACGGATTCCAACTGCATCACTTTAACAAATTCTATTTCTGCAATCCCAACTTGGATAACATTCATAACTCTTGCATTATTGTAGTAATTTTTGTTACCAACTTCGTCAATTGGAAGAGTTACTATAATTTAATAACAATCTACCACAATCTTCCAAACTTCCATACCGAGAGACATTAAGTAGGTCTTCATTTTGAATTTCCAAAATGCAAAATTTGTTCCATTGAATAGAGGAGGTTTGGTTGAAGAAGAAAATGAATATTGACTTGCCATACTTTTTGTGTGATCTTCCTTCCAGCTGTTAGGATGTTACTGAAAGAACCTCGCTTTGATACCAATTTTTGAGACTCAAAACAATATTGAGAGGGGCAGGGGGGTGAATCAATATTGTATCAATTTTCTCTAATTTTATTTCCTTTAAACTATTTAGAATTATTTAGAAGTGCTCACTTCGTCACCAATGCATACAAAATCAAAATAAGACAGAAAATACTCTACACAAGAATTTTTACGTGGAAACCCAATGCGGGAGAAAATCACAAAACATATTTCTTTATGTCCTTTAGCAACCACCAACTTACAATTTATATTTTTTTAGCTAGACATGTACCCACCTATTGCAGATAATGAGGACACCAATCCTCTCAGGCACCAGCCTTTCGTAGATAATGAGGACACCAATCCTCTTAGGCACCAACCTTCTTTTCAGCTCGACAAACACCCACTTTTCATATATAACGAGGACACCAATCCTCTTAGGCACCAACCTATTACAAGTGACGAGGACACCAATTGTTGGAGAATTTGTTTGGACAATTGGTTGTCATTGATGTCAACTCTTGGAGAGCGATCTTGGAGATTGATGTCAACCCTTGGAGAGGTCCAGAGAAGTTGGAAAATTGATTGACATTTGTATGATTGAGATTGATAGTGAGTTAGTTGGGTAGATTTGATGAGAGGTCCAAATATATTGTATAGTTGATTGACATTTGTATGATCGAAATTCCCCAGAGGTGTGTTTATGGGACCCAAATTTTATTAGTGAATATGTAAAAGAAGGATAGTGTAATTGCAGGGAAAACTATCATAGATGGATAGTACATGACGTGCCATTTTTGGTGAGATGTGGAGCTCCACGTGGTTCCTCACGGTAAGGGAGACATGGCCTTGAAAAGTTGGAAGCCCCGAAGAGTGGTCACGAAGCCTCTAGTTGGTTACAATTCTTAGTCAAAGGGTAAAGTGGTTGCAACAAGAAAGCCTTAAAGTAAGGAGAGAGGTTATTATGGAAAAATATATAAAGACCTCAAGGAGTCATTCAAAAATACACTGACACACTCAATCATTGATTATCTTTCTTTTGATCTAGTGATCATTTTCTAAGGTTGTGATGGCATATTTATGAGGTAGAAAAGGAAGGTCAAAGGAGAAAGTATCTGAGTTGCAGTAAACCCTAGTTTTTGAGGTATTTGTAGGTTGCAGGTCAACATGGTGTGGATGTGTGCAGGCTGTGTAACATCCCCAACCACCCATAGGCCGATGCATGCTACCTTCAAGCCTGCCCTTGGACTCCTTTCTCTTACAATACCTTTTTAAAATTTAAGGATGCATAAAAGAAAAGACTTTAACGACATGCACAACAATAGTCAACAAGCATGCATAGTCTAAAGATTCAATTAAATGATAATTAAATATACAATGAAAATACATTCATATACATGTAAATGATACCATAACAGAGAGAAATTATCTTTATGAAAGATGACACCAACTGCCTGCAGACCAAGGACGTTCCACCCAACTGTAGACACCACTGCTCCAATATCAATAGCAGTGTCACCCTTGAGCCAGGGCTATGAATCCACAAGGATGGTTCTAGAGTGTACTTGGGTTCACAAACCAATCAGATCTCAATCTCTTACTAGTTTCCCAACACCCACAACAATCCAAGTACCCAACTCTCTTATACCTAGTCTGTACTGCCCCAAGAGAATGGGCCTCCACCCTTCTTCGCCACACAGTCCCTCAGACAGTCCCTCTCCTTTATTTTGGGGCCTCCAACACAGCTGGTCCAGAATCTCAAGTTGGAACTCTTAGGACTTGTAGTTGTGAGAAAAACAGGGCACATGCCAACACATCTCAGATATGCAGGCCCCGGGTCATGGCTGGATCACACCAGCGACCACTACAACTAACTATCCCATGGATAATTCTTTAGCAATTCGGTTTCCTTTCCCAAGCCAAGACATAAATGAGGATGGACCAATGAATGGGTAAGGGGGTGAATGAAAGTGCGTGAGGGAAAATGAGTGAATCGTACAGGAAATCAGGGAACAAACCATCAATCGAAAACCCTCATCAGACCAAAGGCAGGTTTAAGTAACTTTATGGGGAATCAAGAACCTCCTAGCCTTCCCCAAGAAGCTCACGTAATCGATCCCCTCCCTTAGGAAAAAAAGGTAATTAAAATAGGAATAAACACTTAACCCCTCAAGCCCCCTCTCTTGTGGAATCATAGCCCCTTATAACTCTAGTCCTTGTCCGTCTAGCAACCAACCATGTATTTATTATTATCAATAATAAAAAACATTACATGTATTGGGCACACTAGCCCTTTTAATAATTGTTTGGCCACTCTGCCCTCTCAACATTGTAACAATACATTATTTAAAATGGGGGTTGAAAACCTGGGGTGTTACATCCCCTCCCCCTTATTTTGGCACTGTCCTCAGTGCATATACAAAATAGAGATCAAAATCTCAAATTTATTCAAAAATCTGCAGGTACTCTGCCTGCATGGAATCTTCATGCTCCCAGATAGCATATTTAGGACCGTATCAGGTCCACTAAACTTTTACTAGCTCTATAACTCGATTTTGGAGCATTTTGACTTTTCTGTCTAATACTCGCACTGGCTGAACCTGAAAATCTCCCTTTGTCTCTACCTGAATCATACGCCAATCAATAACATGGTTAGGAGTACATATTTATTTAGTAAAGATACATGAAATACATTATGCACATTCATGGAAGAAGGCAATGCAAGCATGTATTCAACTTGCCCTATTCTGTCCAATATTTCAAATGGACCACAGAATCTGGCTGCCAGCTTTGTATAACTACCCAATGTCAATGAGCTTTTCTTGGGATTTAGTTTCAAAATTACATCCTCCCCTATTTTAAAATCTCTAGCTGTCCTATTCTCGCCTGCATAAACTTTCTATCTATCTTGAGCTTCCTTTAAATTCTGCTTGATCTTGACCACCTGGTCTTCCATGTCCTTGAGAAACTCTAGCCCAAGTACTACTCTATTTGCTGGGTTGTCCCAGCTTACTGGAGTATTGCATTTCCTACCGTACAAGGCTTGAAATGGGCTCATTCTCAATGAATCTCAATACCCATTATTATATGCAAACTCAATCAAGTGTAAGTAATCTTCGCACTTAGATGGATTATCCATCACATACATTCTCAACATGTCTTCAATTATTTGATTGTCTCTCTTTGTTTTCCCATCTGTATGGGGATGATATGCCGTGCTAAAGTTTAGATTTGTGCCAAATCCTTTAAACAATCCCCTCCAGAAATTGGAGGTAAACTTTGTATCTTTGTCCGAGACAATTGTCCTAGGTATCCCATGCAACCTAGCAATTTCCTTCATGAAAATTTCTGCAATATTAGCCGTTGTATGTGTTGTCTTCACAGACACAAAATGAGCATCCTTTTTTAATTTGTCAACCACCACCATGATTGAATCATGTTTCTTATTCGTTCTGGGTAATCCTGTGATGGAATCCATGGTGATCACTTCCCATTTCTTCTCTAGGATTGGCAATCGCTGCAGCAAACCTGCTGGGTGCCTATGCTCAGCCTTCACCTTCTGACATTCCATACATCGAGCGATCTAATCAACAACATCCTTCTTCATTCCCGGCCAAAAGAACTGGCTTCTTATTGCTGTAATTGTTTTCTGGTAACCGAAATGTCTAGCATAAGGAACATCACGCATTTCCTTCAGTACCAAATTCCTCATTTCTCCAGAACTAGGAACATAGATTCTATTTTTATGAATGAGTAGTCCATATTCCTTCATCTCATACACCTTTATTTTCTGTTGTACATCTCCTTGTTGTAAATTTTCCTTTACCTGTAGGTAATGCTGGTCTGCAACAAGATTATCTAAAATTATGCTCTTCAAGTCCGACTGATGCATACTGACATTAGTAGCATGCATGGTATGCAGTCTTCTACTAAGTGCATCGATAAATTTATTCTCCTTTCCCTTGATATGCTTGATATCGAAGTCATATTCAATTAGAAATTCCAGCCATCTTGTTTTTCTGGCATTCAAGGTCGACTGCTCAAAAAGATACTTCATGCCAATGTGGTCTGTCCTTAATTCGAATTTATTCCCCATAAGATAATGCCTCCACATCCTCAAGGCATGAACAATGGCAACAAGTTCCAAGTCATGTGTGGCATAGTTTCTCTCATGTTCCTTAAGCTTTTTGGACTCATATCCAATGACATGTCCATTTTGCATGAGGACTCCCCCAAGTCCTTCCTTACATGCATCTGTTCATACCACAAAAATTTCATTTGGGTCAACAATATTTAACACAAGTGCAGTAGTAAGTAATTCCTTCAACATATTAAAATTCTTTTCACACTTGAGTGTCCATTCAAATTTAGTTCCCTTCTTTTGCAAAGAAGTGATGGGATGAGCAATCTTAGAGAACCCTACTATGAACCTTCTGTAGTAGCCAGCTAATCCCATAAAAGATCTTATGTCTGACACATTTCTGGGTGTTGGCCATCCTCTAATGGCTTCGATCTTCTCTGGATCTACGACTATGCCATGCTATGAAATAATGTGTCCCAAGTAATGGATATGCTTTTGATAAAAATAACACTTACTCAACTTGGCATACAATAATGTTCTCTCAGTACTTGCAACACCAGTCTTAAGTGATGTTCATTCTCTTCTTCAGACTTAGAATAGATAAGTATGTCATCCAGGAATACTATGACAAACTTATCCAAATAATTTCTGAATATATCATTCATTAAGAAAATGAAGACAAATAGTGCATTGGCCAGTCCAAATGGCACCACTACAAATTCATAATTCCCATACCTAGTCCTAAAGGTTGTCTTATGAATGTCTTCTTCCTTGATTCTTACCTAATGGTATCCCGCCCTCAGGTCAATTTTTGAAAATATCTTTTCTCCTCTTAGCTGATCAAAGAGGTCATCAATTCAGGGTTGATGATACTTGTTCCTTATATTGTACTTGTTCATCTATCGAAAGTCAATACACAGCCTCAAGGTTCCATCCTTCTTTTTGACAAAAAGTACTGGTTCTCCCCAAGGTGAAACACTTGGATGTATGTACCCTTTCTTCAAAAATTCCTCCAACTACATTTGTAATTCTTTTAACTTTGGTGTGCTCATCATGTAAGGTGTTTTTTTACATCAGGGAAACTCCTAGCACTAAAGCAATTGATAAATATATCTCCCTTCTTGGTGGAAATTCAGGTATTTCTTGGAATACATATTCAAATTCCTGTAGTACCGAGAAATCTTTGAGGCTTGGCCCTTTTGTATTATCTGGTTCTTCCACATGATCTGCATACAATTGACATCCTTTCCTAAAACATATTTTTAGCTGTAAGGATGAAATATCCCTTATGGAGATGGGTCTTGGAACTCCTTTCACAGTTCTCTATTTTACATTTCCATCAAGACATGTAAATGTCTTGTTATGACAAGCTAGGACAACATGATGCTTATCCAACCAATCCATTCCAATCATAATGTCATAAGACCCCAATGGTATGATATTTAGATCAATACTAGTATTCACGCCATTAAGACTTATGGAACAAACTCTAACCATATCACCGATTCTTCTTTTGGTTCCAGTGGCTAACTGAACCAAACTTGATTTTCCAAGTTTACTTTTCTCCAAATGTACTCTATCCACTATATTAGGATCAATGTAGGAATGACTTGCTCCTGAATCTATCAAAATAGCAACAGGATGATTTATGATCTTACCTTCAACCTCGATCATATTGGACTGGTACTCTGCTTTTCGATCATTTAAAGATGCATAGATTCTTCCCATATCTTAGATTGTTGTAGCCTCTTGAATGTTGTGCACAATATTCACTCCGTCCTTTCTGTGTGGGAAATCCTTGTACAAGTGATCTTCCTTGCATCCCAAACATTGGATTGGTGGTCTTCCCCTTTTTCATAAGGAATCTTCCTTCTTGAAATCTCCCTTAGCATACTGATCTTGATGATTTCTATTAGGCTCATTTCTATTGAAGGGAGGTTTGAATCCTTTCCTCCTTTGATCAAAATTTTCATTCTTCTTGTCCTTCCAAGATTTCTGTAGAGATTCTCTTCCCTGGCCTTTCTCATACAGGTATTTAGCCTTCCTGATGGCTTCAGTCAAGGTCTCGGGCTCATCATACTTGATATTTTCCTTATAAAAGGCTGGCAGTCCACTTATAAATATCTGTATTTTCACTTTCTCATCACCAATGAACTTGACATACTTTAACAATCCCAAGAAATTCTTCTTGTACTCTGCCATAGTCATGCTTCCCAACCTGAGTTCATAGAAATCCTGCATTTTCTTATCATAGAAATGCTCTGAGAGGTACTCCTCCTGGAAGTACTTCTTGAACTTCTTCCAAGTGATCCTACTCTCATTAATGTGCTCCAATTGATTCAATTGGTCCCACCACATTGCAACTTTCCCGTGTAAATAGTAGGTGGAAATCCTGACTTCTAGGTTTGACGAACAATTATGCAACTGAAAATATCTCCTGAGCCCAAGAAACCATGCTTCGACATCATCTTCCCTTTATCTTTCACCCTCAAAGGAAGGTGGCTTGAACTTCCTCAACTCTCCTTGCAAACTATCTACCTCTTGTTTCCTTCTTTGGTGTCTGACATGAGACACATATGGGATGCTTATGGGATCATCCAATGCATAAAACATTCTTTCTGAGTAAGGAGGTGAGTGGTGTCCATGAGCTCTGCTAGCACTTCTGGAATAACCGATTCTTCCACGATAATCCCTTATTTCATGGCACCTGCCTTCTTCCTCTTTTTTTGAGTTTGATCCCTACTTCATTTGTCTCTGCAACTGATTTAATATCTGCAACACTCAAGAATTTATCTCACTTTTCTCTCTCATCAGTGTCTCGTTGTCTACTTTGTAGCTCTCCACTTCCATCTTCAGGCTTCTTACCGTTTCTATTAATGTTTCATGCTCTCCTTTTCCCTTGCGTCCATTGGACTCTGACTCTGCATTACCAACTCTAGTATTCTGGCCTTCGGCCTCCTTATCATGATTGGAGGCTCCCTCACCTTCTTCCATTTCCTCAATATGAATCATGAGTTGATGTGTTTAAACCCATTAATTCTGCAAAATGTGTAAGCGACCATTTTGTTAGAATTATGCATATGATAAACAAAAATTGCCTAACCATGCTACAGGTCTCTTTCTTTTCTTTGTTCATGGATATCATATCCCCATTCTCTGAAAATAACAGTGTCCTGTTATCCTTGGCCGACATAGAATCTCATCCCGCGCACACAGTTCCTTCAAACCACTTTCTGAGGTGACCACAACTAGAAACAACGACTAAATTCTTCCTTAGCACTTTTTTGTCTCTAAGAAAACCAATTCGACCCTTATCCCTCCTTCCTTAGCTCTCACTCTACATATGACCATGGCCATGACCCCACGCTTAGCTAAAAAGTGCTTGTCTAGAGCTTCGAGAGTTCGATCAACGATCCTCGTCCTCTTTCACGATCAACGATCAAGATCCACTTCGGGACTCCACGCTTTGGGAGTCTCAAATTTCCTCGATTGCCTCATCTCAGAATGCTTTTACTCAGAGTTCATGATCTATTGACAAGTTTCCTCCCACAGATCATTGCCTGTGAATCACTTCGGCTCTTCAGGCTTAAGAAGTTTCAAACTTTCTTCCTGCACTTTCTCCCGGAGTGCTTTCACCCGAAGTCGACAATCCTTCGATGTGTGTCTTCTAGAATCAATGGTCAATATGTACTCCGACCTTCGGGCCTTTGGGAGTTTTTGACCCAATGCAACCTGTCACATATTTTCCCTCTGTAGTGCCCAGTCTCCGGACTGTATGATTTTTCGCCATATGGTGAAATACTGGAAGCGAGACACGTGGCCCAATCAGGCAAGTGACATGTGTCACATTCTAACTAACTTTTCAGCACTCCAAATGCTCAAAACTTACTGACATGTGGAACACATCCCATGTGTCCATGTCATCCCAGGTGACGTTCGCAAGCCACATCACTTCAAGAATTCCAAGATCCACATCACCTCTAGGTGATGTCATTATGCCTCATCACTTCATCTCTTCAGGCTTCGAGACTTCGGGAGTTTCCATGCTAGCACACTTCCAATTCTCCCAAACTTCACATTCTTGAACTGGCCAATCTGTCGCCATGTGTTGTCCTTTATCGGACGACTAAGATTCACTTCGGGTCTTCACCCAGAGTCCACGGATATGCACCACATGCCCTCCTTAATATGAAGGTTGAGGCTTACTTCAGGTCTTCATACTTCAGAAATCTCAAACTTCAAACCCGTCGAAGAACATGGGATTCTGCCATGTGTCCTCTTGAATTAGACGATTGAGGCTTACTTCAGGCCTTCACCCAAAATCCATAGATTTATGCCATGTCTCTTCTGGATCAGATGACCCATCTTCACCTCAAATGATTCGACACTTGAGATTTACTCCAGATGATCTGGCAACTGAGATCTATTTATGGTGATCGAACGATTGAGATTTACTTCGGCTCTCCATCTCTCTGGGATTCAAGAGTTTCAAATCTCAACTGAAAAAATCTCGAGTAGATTTCTTTAGAGTCACTGATCTGCTGACACATACCTCTTAGTGATCTATGATTTGGATCTACTTCGGCTATACATATATTCGATGTTCAATCCCTAACATGTCACATCACTGCATGCCTTTCAATTTGCGGGGGCACACATCAGCGGTTTGGAGTAACCCGCTTTTCGCCCCACAATTCTCTTGATGATGACACATGACCCCTTGGGGAAACTGTGGTTTGTATTGCGGGACCACCTTGGGAAATTATCTCCCATGAAACTTGGTTCCCCGCAATGCCTCCTGTTTGTTGATCTCACTCTCTAGTGTTATTTGATGGTGGTGACCGTAGCCCTTGCTTAATTTTCATCGGATGACCCCTATTCACTTGTCCTCTGATCCAACGATCCTGGATCTCTCCTGATCCTACAATGGCAATTGCTCCTGAATTTGAACGGTCACGATCCTTCAAACCCCTTACATGGGTCTCTGATGTTCTATCTCCTGCATAGATTCTGCAATGCCATTCCTCTTGAGATTTTCAACTCCACAATCAAAATTTGATCTCGACCCTGAGATTCTGAGCAACAGACCCGGCCCATACCAGCCAGATGTTTCAACCAGAAGCTCTGATACCAATATGTAACATCCCCAACCACCCATAGGCCGGGGCATGCTACCTTCAAGCCCGCCCTTGGACTTCTTTCTCTTATGATACCTTTTTAAAATTTAAGGATGCATAAAAGAAAAGACTTTAATGACATGCACAACAGTAGTCATCAAGCATGCATAGTCTAAAGATTCAATTAAACGATAATTAAATATACAACATAAATATATTCATATACATGTAAATGATACCACAACAGAGATAACTTATCTTTATGAAAGATGACACTAACTGGATGCAGACCAAGGACATTCCACCCAACCATAGACACCACTGCTCCAAATATCAACAACAGTGTCACCCCCGAGCCAGGGCTATGAATCCACAAGGACGGTTCCAGAGTGTACTTGAGTTCCCAAACTAGTTAGCTCTCAATCTATCACAAGTTTCCCAACACCTACAACAATCCAAGTACCCAACCTGTACCACCCCAAGAGAATGGACATCCACCCTTCTCTGCCACGAAGTTCTCAGGTAGTCCCTCTCCTTTATTTTGGGGCCTCCAGCACAACTGGTCCGGAATCTCAAGCTGGAACTCTCAGGACTCATAGTTGTGAGAAAAACAGGGCACAGACCACTGCATCTCATACATGCAGGCCCCAAGTCATGGCTGGATCACACCAACAACCACTATAGCCAACTATCCTGTGGTTAATTCTTCAGTAATTCGATTTCCTTTCCCAAAACAAGACGTGAATGAGGATGGACCAATGAAAGGGGGTGCATGAAAGTGCGTGAGGGAAAATGAGTGAATCATACAGGAAATCAGGGAACAATCCATCAATCGAACCCCCCATAAGACCAAAGGGGGGTTTAAGTAACTTCGTGAGGAATCAAGAACCTCCTGGCCTTCCCCAAGAAGCTCATGTAACCGATCCCTTCCCTTAGGCAAAAAGGGTAATTAACATAGGAATAAACACTTATCCCCTCAAGCCCCCTCTCTTGTGGAATCATAGCCCCCTATAATTCTAGTCCTTGTCCATCTAGCAACCAACCATGTATTTATTATTAATTATGATTAAAAGAATTACATGTCTTGGGCACACTGGCCCTTTTAATAATTGATTAGGCACTCTGGCCTCTCAGCATTGTAAAAATACATTATTTAAAATGGGGATTCAAAACCTACGGTGTTACAAGCTGTAGTGGAGGAAATCATAGATATCTATGAGATGTAGAAGAGAATTTTGCGTATATGTAAAAGGACTTGTGAAAGGTTGTGAAGGGATGTTGGTACCAAGTTGCTGAGGATTGTGGAAGAGTTACAGGTCAGTTTACAGTACAAAAATTCAACTACAAGATCAAAGGTAAGTTGTAACAACCCTAGTTAAATAGATACATAGGGATTATTAATTATAATTAATTTGATAATCTAACTGTCCTAATATGTTAGTTAAACAATAATTATTTCTTAAATAATATTAACTAATTAATTATTATTAATTACTTGTTCATATCTGTCAATGATTAATTAATTATTAATTGACTCATTAATTATTTRAGTAAMRAATTAAAGGGGTTAATAATTTACTTTATTAAAGACTTACGTATAAGGGGGGGAAAGAAACATTAAATAAGGGGATAAGATAATAAAGGAGGGGATAAGGTAATAAAGGAGGAGATAATGAAATTAATGAGGGGGACGAGAGTCAATGAAAGGGGAAGATATGACAAGAGAGTTCTACGGGAAAGGATCATGTTTTTGGGGGAGAAAGCATTTTTGGAGGGAGCATTTGGAGGGAGGAGGATTTTTCTGTGTGTTAGCGATAAAAAATGCACCGGTTTTTTGAGAGCGTTTTTATCTCTCTCTCTCTATGTTTCACTCATTTTCCCTCTTAGCCTTTGGCCAGTGTCTTAAAATTCTACTATCCTTATCAGCTCCTGTTGATCATTGCTTTTCTCATAGATGTATTTGAAGCCTCCATCCATGACCTGCATTCCAAAAACACTGTCAGTTTTTAAATAAAACCCTAGTTTTTGCCTTATTCAAAAATAATATAATTTTTGTGGTGTGTGTGCACTAAGTGATCTATAGCCTAAGTATAAACCTAAGATACATTAATTATATGATAGACTCCAAGTCATATGTTATATTGTCTCACATGCTAGCTGCACATTTAAATTCAAAGCCACAGGTCATCTACAAACCAAGAGACTAGTCGACACCCAAGCCACAAATCTAGCCATGAGTTAAGCTAAAACTAAAAGTTCATGCAGATGTCCAATGGTGAATGTAGTTTGGCTAATAAAATGTTTGGATAGGTTGAAGATATCTGGCCACTAATCAAGCCATGATTCAAGTCATGAACCAAGCCACAGGTCAAGCCACATGCTTAAGCTACATAACGCATAGCCCAACACAGAGTGCTCGAGCGCTAGGTTAAATCCATATGAAGGCATATGGCTATAAGGAAGACCCACGAGATGAGCAGATATAAGGGTAAGGATGCTTCATTTTGTTTGAAGGGTGAAGACGATGCTTAGGCTCAGGCTCAGGGTTGTTCGATTGACTGCAAAGACATGAATGGAAAGAATTAGAGATACCTATGTTGATATGATGACTGGATTCACCCGATCTTGCGCGATTAGTAGGCAGTCTTCAAGAAAGATGGCTATCCAAGACATAAATACAAAGATGGTTGTTGAGATCTACAATCTCTGGGCATACAGGTCTGCTTGAAATCCCACCCAAACCTGGACCACATTTGATGAATGTAAAGAAACCACAGTCTTTTTTATATCACCAGGTCCACAAGTGTAGGGATTGATTTGTTCATCCATAAATCAAATCATGGCACTCATTATCCTTTCTGGCCGAATACTGGATCAATGCATTGTCTATTGGAAATGGATGTTGAATAGCCATGGTGTGGGTGGAATCTAGTCCGATTTGCTTTAGAGCTAGCAAAATTTGTCACAAGCGAAAGAAAAAATTTTCATCTAGAACCTGGCCGAAAAATAGAGCTCGGTTTCACTTTCTCTTTTCAAGTGTAGAAAACAACAATTGCCTCTGGCAGACTAATTCAATGTAGCAAAGGGTTTTCTGTCTCAGAAATGGTCGACAAGGATGTGGTGGTAGCCTCAAAAGATGCCATAGAAAGACAAGGTTTGGACATACATGTCTCTACTTTGGTAAATGATGCTGTGGGTACATTGACTGCAGGACAATATCATGATGAGGATGTTATGGTTGCTGTTATTTTGGGCACTGGTACAAATGCCTGTTATGTGGAACATGCAGATGCAATCCCAAAATGCCAAGGTCTTCTCTCAAAATCTGGTTATATGGTTATCAATACAGAGTGGATTAATCTTTGGTCTTCTCATCTCCCAGTAACATAATTTGATAAAGCTCTTAATGCTGAAAGTGTAAATCCTAGCAATGAATAGAAGAAAAGAAGAAAACTCACAGAGTGGACAACATGTCCCTTCAGACAGCCAGATTATAAAGTATCAACCTGCTTTAAGTGATGCTGCCAAAGCATTGCTGATACAAATTTTGAACTTTGAGGCATTCATTAAGTTAGAATCATCATCAAACAGATTGGATAACTTTTTAGATGTTGGATGTACTTTCTCTCTGGCTATGGAAAGAATCAAAGCCAAAAATATACATTTTACTTCCATGTTCTCGCAGGTGGAGGTTCAGACTTGCGGTATTTTCTCAAAGCTTTTATCTCAAGATTTTATCTCTGTTGTTGCTGTGATAGTTTGTAGGCATGTCTACCATTATGAGTGTTTGGAGAAGACGACTTCCTAAGCTAATCAACAAGATTCATCATGCTCTCTATGTATTGCAAATAAAGAGATGCTTTTAAAGCAACTACATCGCCAACACAGGAGAAAACAGGTTTGGAAACTCTGGCTAACTTAGCTACAACCATGGTAGATACACCAGAGCCTTCCACACAGCCAGTTGAAGTTCGCAGATCTGCACGAACAAGAGCTCCATCGTCCAAAAAACCTTGAACATTCAACAAAGAATCAAGGTAATCATTTTTGCAAATTTTGAAGTTTTCTCAAAGTTGAAGTTTTGGTGGTTTAGGCGAACAGGACGACTGTTCATTAACCACAAAAAACAGAGCTTTCGGTAGTTAATCCACTTAGGAGCCTTCTAGTTTAACCACCGAAAGTCTGTCACTGTCAGAATGACCGAATTTTTGCACAGATCGAAGTTTTTTGAGTTGGAATGGTTTGAAACCTCTTCGAATGGACATTTGTTGAATTGTCAAGTTAGATCCAATAGCTATTTTTGATGGATAAGGGAAAGAAGAGGTGTTTCAAACATTTTTGGTACCTTTGACAAAGGCAGAAAATCAAGATGCTTACTCACCTCAAAAAATTCGAATTTGTATCTCTTGGAAGAGTCATCACTTAGCCTTGGAAGGCTATTCTGCACTGCACCATTACTCTACAAGAGATGAAGACCATGAAATCTGGGATTGACCTCATTTTTGGGGATCATTCCATATCTTTTGCAAACTGAATTTT
>JZKD02S2398599.1:238651-260511 GCA_000966675.3 Picea glauca
TCAAATCAGGTCCTTCATGAAGCAGTCTAATCACTAGAAGGAGATCATGGAATACAGTACCGATGTTTGATGGTTAGAGTGGTCTAGTGTATGAGATATGGAGCAGAAGAACGATTTATTTTTTCACGCACGGGGATATGATATTTGGTATTCAGTCAACGAGAAAAAGAACTTGAAGATGAAATAATCACATTGAAGATCCAACTTGAAGAAGCAAATCAAACATGAGAAGTCATGAGGAATCAAATGTTGAAGAAAGAAGAATCTCAGAATGCCAACTCCAGAGAAGTCAAGTAGATGATCATAATGTTAAAGGGTCAGCTAGAAGAAGCCAGAAGGACTGAAGAAACTCTTGAGGATCAGAAGCAATGTTTGGAAATCAAAATAGAAGCACAAAAGGAAGAAGTAGAAAATAGAGAGAAGATATTGACATATCATATTAAGGAAAGAACTGACGACTTAAATAAGATTGAAGCATAATTTGTTTAAGAAGAGAGAAGACTTGAAAAAGAAATCATCTCCTTGAATATCCAACTTGAAGAAGCAAAGAGGACAAAAGAAGTCATGAATATTCGAATGATGAAGAAAGATGAAGAGATTGAGAAGCTTGAAGAAGAAGTTGTCACATTGAGAGTTAAAATTGTCAAGCTCAAGAAGAACATTGAAGAGATAGAAACATCCACCTCATCAGTAGAGAATGTTGAAGAGAAGCTCTCCAGGTTACTAGAAAAGAAGAATGAAGAAAAGAGTAAGAGTTATGCAGAAGTAATCAAAGGAAGGAATCACAGTCAACAAGAATCAAAGAAGAAAGAATATAATAGAGATACATCTTCAAAAAGACCTACCACATTCAAGCAACAAAGAAGATTCAACCATGATGAAGAGATCCATAGAAGAGAAGATCGTGATTAGTCAAGGCGGGAATTCAGAAGGACTACACAACAAAGAAGATCATTCACTCCCAAGTATGTAATTTATTTTATGGTCATTGTTTTTATTGTACTAACTTTGGACACATGGTTGCAAATTGCAGGTCTTATGAAATAAATGTTCAAACAAGAAAAGATTATGCGGCCCCACATGACATTGAATGTTACAAGTTCCATGACTATGGACACATAACTCGTGATTGTAGAAGCATGATGGATACTTATTTGAGAAAGAACACCGATATCATATATAATAAGGTTTGGAAAAGAAAATAGGAACATGAAAAGGAAGATAAGATAAATGAAGAACACCAAGAAGTTATACTCTTAGGATTGAAAATAGTACAAGATGAAGACAAATCTTTAGGGAAAAAGGAAAATGTCAGATATAGGAAGGTTTGGAGAAGAAATGAAAAACTAGAAGAACAAGTGAATAAAGAATAGGTCCAAGACATCACAAGATGTGCAGTAGTGCGAGAAATAAAAGAGGAGCAGGTAAATAAAGAACAAGTTCAATAGATTGTACTTTCAGGAATTATAGTGTGATATCACTCTACATGAAAAAAGGAAGAAGTCAATGTTTAGAGAGATGATGAGTTTATAGATGAAGAGGAAGATTACTCCACATCAAAGTAGGTATTATTCTGAGCCATTCGGCTTGGAGACTCCCAAAAAATATGTATGTTGAACAGAGGGATTCCATGCAGTAGACAATACAAATTAGAGAACCATCTTTAGAGCAGTATGACGTGTTTGCATAGATAGATTCCGAGTAGTCAGATAGAAGAAGTACATAGTAAGATATTGATCGATTGAGATGCTGTGTTCCCACACATGTATCAGTTGGTAGGAAAAATTCTATGATTATATTGCACACATGTATTCAGGAAGGGATATCTCCAGTACAAGTTGTTCCAGACATGTAGATTTTGATGAGAAGATAGATCAGATCAGTGGACATATTTGATTCTGTTTGATCAATAGGAACACGTGATGATCAATTGTAGTATATTCAGGTGAAGCCTTCATGGTAGTTCAGTGACAGATGGGTCAACATTATGGAAAATTGAGTAGAAGAGTTATGAATAGTTTGTGACATATAGACAAATATGGATTTGTGAGATGCTTAGCAGGAAACACATGTCAAATGCATAGAAATATATTTACAATTGGAATTAGTTAGTCACATAAAGGCATGTAGTGAAAGACACAACATAATAGGGAAAGAGAAACTTCCAGTAGAATCTATATCATCAGAAGGGCATTGTTGAAAAATATGGTCAAGTGAACATGAACAGTAAATGAAGAAATCAAATTTTGAATGATTTTCATATATGTCAATGAAATTCAAGAGGAAGCACCAATGGACAATAATCAACACTGGAAGAGAGGAAATGAAACATATATAGGTATCCCTACATTGATTTAAATCTTACAGAAAAGTCAAGTCATCAGAGAGAGATATCCATAAAGGAATATTAGTAGCATATAAACAAGGAGACATACCCACAAGGGGAGCTATTATTTTACCCATGATTGATTACAACATGTACAGTATCAGGAAGAGACATATCGACCGGAGGAGTTAACCTTTGGTCAAATATGAAGAGAAATAACATAGTCATGAAGATAGGGAGAGTAGCCCCAAGGGGAGATACCCCTTGCCATTGATTTCAAAGGGGGAGATATAGAAACATTGATGAGAAGCGATGATCACAAGGGGGAGCATGAGAATAAGTATTTCTATGTCTAAGTGTTTCCATCAATGTTGGTGTTTCCATCAATTCCAAAGGGGGAGATTGTTGGACAGTTGGTTTGGACAATTGGTTGTCATTGATTTCAACCCTTGGAGAGTGATCTTGGAGATTATTTCCAACCCTTAGATATTGATGTCAACCCTTGGAGAGGTCCATAGATGTTGAATAGTTGATTGAAATTTGTAGGATCGAGATTGATGGTGGGTTAGTTGGGTACATTTGATGAAAGGCCCATAGATGTTGGAAAGTTGATTGGCATTTGTGTGATCGAGATTTCTCGGAGGTGTGGTTATGGACCCAAAGTTTATTAAGGAATATGGACAAGAAGGACATTGTAATTGCAAGGAAGACTATCATAGATGGATCCCATATTTGTCGCTATCTTGATGGAATAAAACTTTCATCTGTTTTGCAACGATCATCAAGATAGTGGACTATTGTCTCTATTTCGATGAATGTGTGTATTCGTCGCAAGAGCGACGCTAACTATTGACCGTTACACTCTTTGATACTATC
The DNA here is from genome assembly GCA_000966675.3 of Picea glauca. Lineage (NCBI taxonomy): Eukaryota > Viridiplantae > Streptophyta > Pinopsida > Pinales > Pinaceae > Picea > Picea glauca. Next base: position 241,854 of record JZKD02S2398599.1, read on the forward strand.
CATATTGACCGATATACAATTTGACAAAGTCTAAATTTATTTGGTCAACGTTCGTCGCAAGAGAGACAATATGACCGTTATAACCGTTATACCCTTTGACAAAGTGACCTAAATATAACAAATAACTAGTTATATTTAGGTCATTGTTTGTCGCAATTGTGACAACAGTGACCTAAATTGACCTATAAATATTTTACGATTTAAAGATGTTGCGACAATCTTGCTATAACAATGATGGTTCCGAAAGGGTATTTTTGTGCGGAAGTTGTGCAAAAGAATGTCACAGAATATAATTAGAGGTGGGGAAAAAAGTAAAGCGGGTGAAAAGGGTGATGGTAGATGTTATTTCCCTTGCAAAAAATGTTGCCTCATACGTCCTGTAAGAATTTTAATAGCAACAACTACAAAACATTGTAGGAAATATGGGCACATTGATGGCAGATTGAATGAATATCGTCCCATGGTAATTAGCTATATATTAATTATCTATTTTTATATTGTCAATTTTATATAAAATTATATATATGTATGTATATTGTTTGAATGTTTGTTATAATATACACTAATTTTGCATGATTGTTTGTAATTATAAAGTTAGAGTTTCCCTCTAACTTTCCGCAGAATATTGCACCAAGTAGTAGTAGAAATGATGTTCTACAAGCTAAGGAACATCATGACCAAGAAAATGAGGATCTCATGGAAGAAAATGATGGGACAAATCAAGTTAATGATCACATGGAAGAAGATGATGGGACAAATAAAATGATCCAAGATTTTTTTTCGCAAACGGATGAGGATGGGGACAATACTGGTATTTATGATGAACCTCTATTAGAAAAGACAAATAAAAAACTTTATGAAGGATCAAGAGTGAATCTTCTCTCCGCTACATTGCTGCTAGTGAACTTAAAGGTTATGAATAATTTGTCGAACACTTGTATGAAACAGATCCTAAGGTATGTAATATGTTTCATTTCATATTATACATAAATGCTGATTTTTTTCTATTTGTTTTTAGTGTTAATTAATGTGTAAAATAAGAATGCAATTTTTACGATTAATATTCTTTACATTAACTAGGTATTTGTTATGTTGTAGATTGTTAGGTGAATTTTTGTTACCATCGTCAAATATTTTACCTCACACATATCGAGGTTTTCATGCCATTATGAAAGACATTGGAATGGATTATCAAACTATAGATGCATGTTCTAATGATCATATTATATATTATGGACAACATGCTTCGAAAACAGAATGTCCACAATGCCTTATCAGTAGATATCGAACCAATCAAGTAACAAAAAGGGTGCCTCGAAAGTTTCTTCGTCATATTCCCATAATTCCACGTTTGCAACGATTGTTCAGGTGTGAAAGCATAGCACCATTTATGGATTACCATGCACATAACAGAAGTGGAGATGGTGTTCTTCGAATGCCTGTCGATGGTTCTACTTTTAGGGAAATTGAGGGAAAATGGGCAGATTTCAAAGATGAACCTCGTAATGTTAGGCTTTCATTGGCAGCTGACGGTGTTAATCCATTTGGAGAGATTAGGTCTATTTACTCAGTATGGCCTATTTTTGTTGTCAACAATAACATTCCTCCTTGGATGTCAATAAAGAGGGAGCACATAATGTTGACAATGATTGTTCCAAGTATTTGTTTACATTAATTTTTTGAATGTAACATTTTCATTTGTTTCAATTTTTGCATAACATATTTTGTTTATTTATTTACTTATATATATTACATGATATCATTCCTATAGTAATTATGTGTAATTTCAAACAATTAGGTAAGTACCAGGTTAAAGATATGAAGGTATATATTGAGCCTCTTATCGACGAGCTACTAAAGTTATGGGATGGCATCACAATGTATGACATATGTAAACCAATCGAGGAGAAGAAATTTAAATTACGTGGAATAATTTTATGGACAATTCATGATGCCACCAGACTAACACTTTTTTGTGCTATATAGCATTCTAATATTTCTCTTTAATACTATATATATTTTTAATGTTATCATGGTGCATGTTTAATTTTTAAATAATCTCATCGTATAATTAACATTAATCCATTTGTTGCAGGTCTTCAAACAAAGGGTAAATTTGCATGTCCTGTTTGTGGCCCTAACATGAAGTATCGTCATTCAAAAAGTTTAGGAAAGGTGGTGTTTGATGAGTATAGGCACCTCCTCCCTAAGAACCATAGGTATCATACTACTGAAAAACATCTTTTCAACGCGAAATAAGAGTCTGGTTTAAAACCACGAAGAATGACACCTCACCTATGGAGATTGGAACATAATAGAAATCGTCAAGGTACTCAATTTATTTATGTATCGTAGATCATGTAATGTTTTGAATGTTTATTTTAATCATTGAAATATTTTACCGTATTTGATAATTATTTTTGTGATTTCTTTTATGCTTCATGAAGGCCACCATCATCATGAAGGTATTAATAATGGGCTTCCACGAGGAATGAAATGTTATCCCGCTCAATTCATGAGGTTTCCCTACTATGAGGAGCTAAAAATAGCTCATTTGTTTGATACAATGAATATCGGGAAGAATGTGACATAAACGTTATGGTGAATCATAGATGGTAGGAGGGACAAAGAAAAAAAATTGAAAATTTGTACTGACATTCAAGAAGCCAATCATGCAATGCGAAGTGTGATCCGATATTCAAATAGATCAGATGGAGTAATAGACCAAAATAACCTTCCATGGTTATTAATAGAGAAACAAAGAAATGATGTAAAAGAGGTCATTCACAGAATTAAATTTCCCATGGGTTTTGCTTCAAACATAAATAATATCTTAACGAAGAAAGGTGAATTTGGTGGGGTAAAAACACATAATTGAAATACCTTCATTAAGGTAATAATTTTGGTATACATATTTATATATATTGGCCTTATACATCTTTTATTTTTTTAATTATTTTTTGTCTACTTTGGTCGAAACAAATAACAATTCATTTTTTTGTATAGTATGTTCTACCGCTATCTCTCCCAAACGACTTTGACAACAACATCAAACAAGTTATATATGATCTTGGAAAATACATGAGGTAAGTAGTTGTGATTTATATGCAAAATGTTCTTTCAAATTATTGTTGTACTTAATGACACGTGTTTTACTTGTAATGTAATATATTATATTATGTTGTGTTGAAACATGTTATTTTCTTGTGTCATGATCTCATGTAGATGGTTGCCATTGAAATAAATCCATGAAGATGATATAAAGTATTGGAAGAGAGATATTCCTCGTCTAATGTGTGAAATACAAAAGTATATACCTCCAACATTTTTCAATGCACAAGAACACTACCTCATACACCAAGTTGAGGAGATTGGAATTTGTGGACCTATTCACACAAGGTCAATGTGGATGGTGGAGAGGCACTTGAAATAATTGAAGGTGTTAGTTAGACAAAGAGCACGTCCTGAGGGTTCTATGGTGGAGGGAGATATGGTATATCAATCCATGGTGTATATTAGTCAATATATTCCTAAATTAGCAGTGCCAACTATGCATGCAATGGATCGCATTTGGGATGTGAACTCCATCAAAAAAATTGAAGATCAAGAGCATCTGTTGGGGAAAGGTAAAATGAAAAAAATGAGAGGTAATATATTAATAATTGTGGAGATTTATATTAATAACACATATAAAGTTTCATTTTTTGTGTATATGATCATACTCATTAATATATTAATACAATTTATTTCATAAATTATTAATATTTATAACTTGCATATTGGACATTATAACTAATATTTAATATTGGTGAATTATGATTTTTTGATTCAGTTTCTCAAGAGTGGGATGCACTGCATTTATACATTGCAAATAATCTTGACTGGATGAATGTATGGATTGAAAGATGTAAACAACATAATGGAGGTAGGTTATCATGGAAACCACTGTCTGAATTGGTTAGAGAAGCTCGTCGTAACGAAGATGCCAATGTTACGCTAAGGGAAATTGATTCATATGGTTTGAAATATGGACAGGTAAGCAAATTCACCCATTTTATTCATTTATTTTATATTATATTAATGTGACTACATGTGTACTATATTTTTCAGATACTTTCGAAGTTATATAAATATATATGTTAATTTATTAATTGACAATGCATCTTTTAGATATCTGGCATATTACAGTTGAAACACCACAAGGCTATGTGGTGCAATGGTCATAAATTTCGCATCAAACAATTGGATGAAACCAAGAAAACTTATGATAGTGGGATAACTGTAGTATTCGAGGTCACTAATGTTTCCTCTAGGAGTGACAGACATCCCCGAGAATCTGAAAATAAATACTATGGGTATTTAAACGATATACTTGAGTGTGACTTTAATTTCTTCAAATTAGTTCTGTTAGATGTCAAATGGTATAGGTTACGAATGCATGAACGAGATGAGGAAATAACTGTTATTCAACATGCCAACGGATTTCCAATGATTAAAAAAATGGTGTTTGAAAGAGGACATGATCGCTATGTTTTTCCAAGCCAATGTGAACAGGTCTTTTACTCAAATGTTCTAGGTGAGAGGGATTGGTGATTTGTTGTTCGATATGATCCAAGAGAAAGGCCAATTAAGTATACTCATTTACAGGAAGAATATGATATTGAAGATCAAGAAGATGTTTCGACAGATCAGACAGAGCCGGAAGATCATGCAGGGTCGACAGATGAAGAAGACGAAGAAGAACATGATCCAGGCATAGGAGACAATATTGCAATTCTTGATGATGATGTCGATGACAATTTGCTCGAAAATGACATTGATGACGATGATGATATCATCAATCCTTTCAACACCATTTCTAAACTGGATGATGATACAAATGTCGAGTTTGATGAAGAAGATCAATATACAAAATAAGGATGATTACATAGATGTTGAGGTTGGATTAGGTAAGTGACTATATAATATTTTAATTTGTATGAATTATTCTCTTAAATAATTTACTTATAATGTCATGTGTTAATTACATGTTTTTAATTTTTATGCGACATTTTTATATCCTATGTTACACGTTGTTTAATTATTATGTGAAACCTGGAAATAGTTGCCAATATACTAAAGTACGTGGTAGACTAAAAATATCATTTATAAACACATAAGTTCATGTACCTTCATTAATTTTTGTTTTTGTAGTTTCTATGCATGAATCTTAATAGGACATTGCTTTCGATTATTTTGTATTTTTGGGAGGGGAGGGGCCATATGAGCTTCCACCTTCACTTGGTTGGCCTTGTTCAGTAGAGGATAAATTATTCTTGAAACTAAGAGAAGCTCTTTCATTTTTATACCATCATGATCGTATAAGATTTCATCAATATTGTTTTCATAGTATTGCATCAACGAAGTTTTGATAAACGTGTTTGTCATTTCTATGGAATTTTATTGAAACCCTAATTTTATTTCAAAGTACACAATTTGGTTGACACAAGTTTTAAGTTTGCATCAATCTTTCTTCATTTTTATTTCAGGTTCTACATTAATGTATATACAATGTATCCATGTCATAGTTGCGATGAAAAATCAATGCCATAAAAATACTCCCTAGCAGTACTAGATCGGGGACGTGTGTAATTTTGAATGAATTTTACAAGTAACAAGGAGCGGAAATTGAACTAGGACTAGACATCGGCAACAATGACCTGTGAATGGGGTCACCGTTAAAAAATTTTCAAACAGTTTTTGTATACACTGAAATTTGTTATGGATAGACTATTCGCATGCCTTAATGATATGGGAGGGTTTCTGGACTCAAATTTGACTCACACACCCACTTTATTCCATCATCAATTCATCATGTAAACCATAAACCCTATTTTTCTTTCAAAGTACACAATTTGGTTGACGTAAGTTTTAAGTTTTCGTCAGTCTTTCTTCATTTTTCTTTCAGATTCTACATTAATGTATATACAATGTATCTATGTCATATTTGTGATGAAAAATCCCTCTTTTTAGTTTATTGCTTATTCAACACCATAAGAATACTAGAGGTGGGCAACAATGACATGTGAATTGGGCCAACGTTGAAATTTTTTCAAACTGTTTCTGTATGCATTGAAATTTGACATGGATAGACTATTCACATGCCTTAACGATATGGGAGGGTTTCTAAACTCAAATTTCACTCACAAACCCACTTTATTCCATCATCATATCATCATGTAAACCATAAACCCTATTTTTTCATATGTTCTAGTAGATATGTTAATGATTCCAAATTTCATATTTGTATTTGACTCAAGGTCCAACTAGCTTGCAAAGTATCAAATTTTAATTTCAAGTTGATAAACCAAATATGAAATGAATCCAAGCATAATTTGATATCGTCACAAGAGAGACGATTGTAAATAATCTTGCGACAAATTAGCTATACTATCGACGAAAAACGTTTGTCGATAGTATAACTAATTCATCGTAAGAATGTGTCTTTGAATGGTGTTACATGGTTTGCAAGGAGTGTAGGGAATATAATATGGTGCAATGTAGTGTAGTTTATATGAACAATATCTATGCCAAACCTCAAAATGGATAGTACCATATCTTGGTCATAAGACAAATATTCTTTGTATGTTTCCTTTGTGGTGGCTCAAGCCCTCAGTACACATGATGCATGACAATGAAATGTAACAATTTGACTGTTTGGTGCAGACGCAGACGCACCCTACGTCCGCTCACAGGATCGTTCAATCATCTCCTTGAGACTAAGCGGCTCAATTCAACTCCCTTCTGGAATCTCCGATGAAAATCCGATCCATAGGTCCTTATCCTTCCTCATGACCTTCTGCACTCCGACCGCTGCCCTTTCCTCAATAGGGAAAATATAATTTCGAGCTTCAGGGTTTCTTAATTCCCGATGTCGAGAGTTCCTTGTCCTCATGGACTCCTGAACTCCGATTTACCAATACGCCCCTTTTTTCCTTAGCCCTCCTGGCTATGCCCCTAGTCCACGCGACCAGTTCTCATAAGACCGCAGCCTTATCTCCTTTCGGGGTTTCAAACTTTCTTATGTCAAAGAACATAGACACTTTGTCCTCGGAATCCCCGATATCCCGATATGACGTCAGCTATCCCCCACACAACAGATCTTTCCTCCTTATCAAGATTTCTGGACTTCGCAATTCCGAAATGTATGGACTTCTTGTCCACGGGATTCCCGATTTCCCGATTCCCGTAATGCCGATGGGCGACTTTCCTTTTGGGAAATCTCCCAAATGCTCTGATATCCTCCACGCGTCCTCCTATGATGGATGGTCCTGATCGCTTCTCGTGATTTCAGAGTTTCTGATACCCCGATGACAGAAATTCTCTGTCAACTCAAAACCCTGGTAGCCGAAATACCGATGGGTTGCTCGATCTCTGCCACGTGTCCTCCTATGATGGATGGCTCAGATTGATTCCGATATTTTCACTATGAAAATTCCCGATCTCATGTCATCGTGACTCCCGATTTCATGAATGCCGATATCCCAATGGCCACACCTCTCATCGGGATTTTCAACCTCCTGTCCACGAAGTTAAACCTCGTGCAGCTCCCAACCGATCTGACGAATGTCGGGCATTTGGACCAAGATCTAACAGTCCAGATCCGTTCTCCCTATGCGGTTGCTCCAGAGGCTAAACTCCACACGTCTTCACCCGATCCAACGACTGACAGATATTTGAGTGAGATCCGATGACTGACGATCTCCTCTTCTATGTGCTCGCTCTGATTCTCCCTGGATGTGAAAACCTTCCAACGGTCCATATATCTTCGGCTTATCCAACGACCGATATTTCTCCTCTCGAGCTTGCACACTTTCTTCCCAGCCTTGGGAGAATTTTCCAAAACTCAAAGGCCTCGACCTTTGTTTGTTTCCTCCTGCGAGCTCTTGACTTTAAGCCTCGCCTGCGTTCTCCATGACGTTGTTCCTCCTGAGATTTGCTCCTGGAATCCCCAAGGGATTCTTTGACTTCTTTGCCTCTACAGAGTCTTCTCGCACACACAGTGTTGTCTCTCCTGAGTTTCTCAAACGCTCAGGTCTTCGAGGAAAATAAATCCTTCTTCCTCTCTCCTGCAGATGGAGAATTTAATGCCTTCCTGGCTATCCTTTTGCTCAAGAAACTTCTTGGTGAGCCTTTCAGGGTGTTCAACAACCCTATGAAGATCCCTCAGTGGACTCTTCCTTCACAATATAGAACTCAAAGAGTTCTCTTCTCTCTGTTCCTGTCTACACACCTACTCAATGCCCACCTGGCAGAGTATCTTTTCACAGAACGTCCAACAGTTCTTTCCTTTGTGCACTCCTTGCACCTGATCAATGCCCACCTGACAGAGCTCTCGGAATCCTCAGTGATTCTATTTCTTCTCGAACTCACAACATAGTTCTTTTCAATGCACCTCCGTGCATATGCTCAATGCCCACCTGGCAGAGCTTCACAGAACTCACAGAGGTTCTGTCTGCAACTGTGTCTCTCATACATAGCCTTGCCTCCTGAGGTATTCAACAACCTCATAGGTATTTTCCTAAGTTGTTGATTTCAGTTGTGTGCCCACCTAGCATGTCTTTTTCTGAATCCGCAGAGTTCAGAAGTGCTTTAATGCACTAGTATTCAGAGACCGCAGTACTTTGTCACACCCTTATGGCATAAAACCTCAAAGACCTTCTCCTGAAATCAGACACACTCCTGCAAATGAAAACCTACAACATACATTCATATCATATGAAGAACACTCACAAACATTCATTTAACACATAATTATGCAGGAAAAATTGCTATTTGTATTAAATATGGCAAATGCCTGTATTTACAAGGTGTTCCTGAGCACGGCCTGTAACAAGGTCTCGGCTCCTTCTTCTTCTCTCTACTCGTAGATTCTCTTCTATCCTCACCGACTTACTCCTTTCCGACTTACTATCGAGAGATACAATTGATCTTTTTACATGAGGGGGCTCTTCGAGCTCTTCCCTCCAATCTACCTACCCTATTCAATTACATTGAATGGGTTGTCTAGTCCAGCATCCGGATCTAGATCTCAACCTTACAAAACATTAAAGGCCTACCTACTCTAATGCCTACACAAAGGCACGAATTCACAGCTCAACAACCTACTACATTAAATTTACATTCAATTACATAATAAAAGATGAGGGCTGCGCCTCTCTTCATCTTGAATGCACGCGCTTGACACGGTTGGCTGGCTGACGTGGAGAGATGCTCCTGCATCACTGTTGAATGATAATGTTATGTCACCCATGGTTAAGGAAAGAACATAAGGTTATTAGGTCCTATTTGAATCTTCTTATAATTGAGATTCGTTACATAGTCCTTCAAAAAAGACAAAATACTTATGTAGCGGATATTTGGTCTTTGTGTGGGATATTTTATTCCATTAGTATGTTTTGTACAAAACTAATGGATCTTGGGGACTACACCATGGTCAAGGAATGAGGAACAAGGAAAAAGGAACAAGGAACAAGGAATGAGGAATTAGGAACAAAGAACAAGGATCGAGGAACAAGGAACAAGGAAAGAAAATTGAACTAGGACTAGACACCGACAACAGTGACTCGTGATTGGTGCCAACGTTGACATTTTTTCAAACAGTTTCTGTATGCATTGAAATTTGTCATGGATAGACTATTCACATGCCTTAACTATATGGGAGGGTTTCTAGACTCAAATTTGACTTACACACCCACTTTCTTCCATCGTCAATTCATCATGTAAACCATAAACCCTAATTTTCTTTCGAAGTACACAATTTGGTTGACGCAAGTTTTAAGTTTTTGTCAGTCTTTATTCATTTTTATTTCAAGTTATACATTAATGTATATAAAATGTATCTGTGTCATAGTTGTGATGAAAAATCCCTCTTTTTCATTGATTTCTTAATCAACACCATAAAAATACTAGAGGCGGTAAACAATGACATGTGAATGGGGCCAACGTTGAGTTTTTTTCAAACTGCTTCTGTATGCATTGAAATTTGACATGGATAGACTATTCACATGCCTTAATGATATGGGAGGGTTTATGGAATAACAATTTCACTCACACACCACTTTCGTCCATCATCATATCATCATGTAAACCATAATCCCTATTTTTCATATGTTCTAGTAGATATGTTAATGATTCCAAATTTCATATTTGTATTTGTCTCAAGGTCCAGATAGCTTGCAAAGTATCAAATTTTATATTCAAGTTAATAAACCAAATATGAAATGAATCTAAGCATCATTTGATATCGTCGCAAGAGAGAGGAATGTAAATAATCTTGTGACGAATTAGCTATACTATTGACACAAAAAAATGTTGATAGTATAGCTAATTCGTCACAAGAATGTGTCTTTGAATGGTGTTACATGGTTTGAAAGAAGTGTAGGGCTTATAATATGGTGCAATGTAGTGTATTCTATATGAAAAATCTCTATGCCAAACCACAAAATGGATAGTACCATATCTTGTTCATAAGACAAACATTCTTTATATGTTTCCTTTGTGGTGGCTCAAGCCCTCAGTACACATGATGCATGACAATGAAATGTAACAATTTGACTATTCAATGATAATGTTATGTCACCCATGGTTAAGGAAATAACATAAGTTTCTTAGGTCCTATTTGAATCTTCTTAGAATTGAGATTCGTTACATAGTCCTTGAAAAAAGACAAAATACTTATGTAGCAGATATTTGGTCTTTTTGTGGGACATTTTATGCCATTAGTATGTTTTGTACAAAAATAATGGATCTTGGGGACTACACCATGGTCAAGGAACAAGGAACAAGGAACAAAGAACAAGGAACAAGGAACAAGGAACAAGGAAAAAGGAACAAAAATTATACTAGGACTAGACACGGGTAACAATGACCTATGAATGGGGCCAACGTTGAAATTTTTTCAAATTGTTTATGTATGCACAGAAATTTGTCATGGATAGACTATTTCCATGTCGTAATGATATGTGAGGGTTTCTGGGATCAAATTTGACTCACACACCCACTTTCTTCCATCATCAATTCAACATGTAAACCATAAACCCTAATTTTCTTTCAAAGTACACAAATTGGTTGACACATGTTTTAAGTTTTCCTCAGTCTTTCTTCATTTTTCTTTCAAGTTCTACATTAATGTATATACAATGTATCTGTGTCAGAGTTGTGATGAAAAATCCCTCTTTTTCGATGACTACTTAATCAATGCCATAAAAATACTCCCTTGCAGTACTAGATGCGGGGGCGTGTGTAATGTCGAACGAATTTTACAAGGAACAAGGAACAAAAATTGTACTAGGACTAGACACTGCCAACAATGACCTGTGAATGGGGCCAATGTTGAATTTTTTTCAAATTGTTTCTGTATGGACTTAAATTTGACATGGATAGACTATTCACATACCTTAATGATATGGGAGGGTATATGGACTCAAATTTGACTCACACACCCACTTTATTCCATCATCAATTCATCATGTAAACCATAAACCCTAATTTTCTTTCAAAGTACATAATTTGATTGACGTAAGTTTTAAGTTTTCGTCAGTATTTCTTCATTTTTATTTCATTTTCTACATTAATGTATATACAATGTATCTGTGTCATATTTGTGATGAAAAATCCCTCCCTCTTTTTCGTTGATTTATTAATCAACACCATAAAAATACTAGAGGCGGGCAACAATGACATGTGAATGGGGCCAATGTTTAAATTTTTTCAAACAGTTTCTCTATGCATTGAAATTTGACATGGATAGACTATTCCCATGCCTTAACGATATCGGAGGGTTTTTGGACTCCAATTTCACTCACACACCCACTTTCTTCCATCATCATATCATCAAGTAAACCATAAACCCTATTTTTTATATGTTCTAGTAGATATGTTAATGATTCCAAATTTCATATTTGTATTTGACTCAAGGTACAACTAGCTTGCAAAGTATCAAATTTTAATTTCAAGTTGATAAACCAAATATGAAATGAATCCAAGCATCATTTGATATCGTCGCAATAGAGACAAATGTAAATAATCTTGCGACAAATTAGCTATATTATCGACGAAAAAAGTTCGTCGATAATATAGCTAATTCGTTGCAAGAATGTGTCTTTGAATGGTGTTACATGGTTTTCAAGGAGTGTAGGGCTTATAATATGGTGCAATGTAGTGTAGTCTATATGAGCAATCTCTATGCCAAACCTCAAAATGGATAGTACCATATCTTGTTCATACGACAAATATTCTTTGTATGTTTCCTTTGTGGTGGCTCAAGCCCTCAGTATACATGATGCATGACAATGAAATGTAAAAAATTGACTATTGAATGATATTTTTATGTCACCCATGGTTAATTAAAGAACATAAGGTTCTTAGGTCCTATTTGAATCTTCTTAGAATTGAGATTCGTTACATAGTCCTTGAAAAAAGGCAAAAGACTTATGTAGCGGATATTTGGTCTTTGTGTGGGACATTTTATGCCATTATTATGTTTTGTACAAACATAATGGATCTTGGGGAATACACCATGGTCAAGGAATGAGGAAAAAGGATGAAAGAACAAGGAACATGGAACAAGGAACAAGGGACAAGGAATAGAAATTGTACTAGGACTAGACACGGGCAACAGTGACCTGTGAATGGGGCTAACGTTGAAATATTTTCAAACTTTTTATGTATGCACTGAAATTTGTCACGGATAGACTATTTGCATGCCTTAATGATATGGGAGGGTTTCTAGGCTCAAATTTGACCCACACACCCACTTTCTTCCATCATGAATTCATCATGTAAACCATAAACCCTAATTTTCTTCCAAAGTACAAAAATTGGTTGACACAAGTTTCAAGTTTTCCTCAATATTTCTTCATTTTTCTTTCAGGCTCTACATTAATGTATATACAATGTATATGTGTCAGAGTTGTGATGAAAAATCCCTCTTTTTCGCTGATTGCTTAATCAATGCCATAAAAATACTCCTTTGCAGTACTATATGTAGGGACTTGTGTAAGGTTGAATGAATTTTACAAGGAACAAGGAACAAGGAACAAGGAACAAAAACTGTACTAGGACTAGACACCGACAATAGTGACCTGTGAATGGGGCCAACGCTGAAATTTTTTCAAACTATTTCTGTATGCATTGAAATCTGACATAGATAGACTATTCACATGCGTTAATGATATGGGAGGATTTCTAGACTCAAATTTGACTCACACACCCACTCTCTTCTATCATCAATTCATCATGTAAACAATAAACCCCAATTTTCTCTCAAAGTACACAATTTGGTTGACGCAAGTTTTAAGGTTTCCTCAGTATTTCTTCATTTTTCTTTCAAGTTCTACATTAATGTATATACGATGTATCTGTTTCATAATTGTGATGAAAAATCCCTCTTTTTCGTTGATTTCTTAATCAACACCATAAAAATACTAGAGGTGGGCAACAATGACATGTGAATGGGGCTAACGTTGAAATTTTTTCAAACTGTTTATGTATGCATTGAAATTTGACATGGATAGATAATTCACATGCCTTAACGATATGGGAGGGTTTCTGGACTCAAATTTCACTCACATCCACTTTCTTCCATCATCATATCATCATGTAAACCATAAACCCTATTTTTCATATGTTCTAGTAGATATGTTAATGATTCCAAATTTCATATTTGTATTTGACTCAAGGTACAACTAGCTTGCAAAGTATCAAATTTTAATTTCAAGTTGATAAACCAAATATGAAATGAATCCAAGCATAATTTAATATCGTCGCAAGAGAGACAAATGTAAATAATCTTGCGACGAATTAGCTATACTATCGACGAAAAAAGTTCGTTGATAGTATAGCTAATTCATCACAAGAATGTGTCTTTGAATGGTGTTACATGGTTTGCAAGGAGTGTAGGGATTATAATATGGTGCAATGTAGTGTAGTCTATATTAACAATATCTATTCCAAACCTCAAAATGGATAGTACCATATCTTGTTCATAAGACAATCATCTTTGTATGTTTCCTTTGTGGTGGCTCAAGCCCTCAGTACACATGATGCATGACAATGAAATGTAACAATTTGACTATTGAATGATAGTGTTATGTCACCCATGGTTAAGGAAAGAACATAAGGTTCTTAGGTCCTATTTGAATCTTCTTAGAATTGAGATTCGTTACATAGTCCTTGAAAAAAGACAAAATAATTATGTAGCAAATATTTGGTCTTTATGTGGGACATTTTATGCTATTAGTATGTTTTGTACAAAAATAATGGATCTTGGGGACTACACCATTGTCAAGGAACAAGGAACAAAGAGCAAGGAATGAGGAACAATGCACAAGGAACAAGGAACATAAATTGTACTAGAATTAGACACGGGCAACAATGACCTGTGAATTGGGCCAACGTTGAAATTGTTTCAAATTGTTTATGTATGCACTGAAATTTGTCATTGATAGACTATTTGCATGCCTTAACGATATGGGAGGGTTTTTGCACTCAAATTTGACTCACACACCCACTTTCTTCCATCATCAATTCATCATGTAAACCATAAACCCTAATTTTCTTTCAAAGTACACAAATTGGTTGATGCAAGTTTTAAGTTTTCCTCAGTCTTTCTTCATTTTTCTTTCAGGTTCTACATTAATGTATATACAATGTATCCATGTCAGAGTTGTGATGAAAAATCCCTCTTTTTTCGTTGATTCCTTAATCAACGCCATAAAAATACTCCCTTTCATTGCTAGTGCGGGGACGTGTGTAATGTCGAACGAATTTTACAAGGAACAAGGAACAAAAATTGTACTAGGACTAGACACCGACAATAGTGACCTCTGAATGGGGCCACCGTTGAAATTTTTTGAAACTATTTCTGTATGCACTGAAATTTTACATGGATAGACTATTCACATGCCTTAACGATATGGGATGGTTTCTAGACTCAAATTTGACTCACACACCCACTTTATTCCATCATCAATTCATCATGTAAACCATAAAATCTAATTTTCTTTCAAAGTACACTTTGATTGACACAAGTTTTAAGTTTTCCTCAATATTTATTCATTTTTCTTTTAGGTTCTACATTAATGTATATACAATGTATCTATGTCATAGTTGCGATGAAAAATCCCTCTTTTTCGTTGATTGCTTAATCAACACCATAAAAATACTAGAGGTGGGCAACAATGACATGTGAATGGGGCCAACTTTGAATTTTTTTCAAATTGTTTCTGTATGCATTGAAATTTGACATGGATAGACTATTCGCACGCCTTAACGATATGGGAGGGTTTCTGAACTCACACACCCACTTTATTCCATCATCATATCATTATGTAAACCATAAACCCTATTTTTCATATATTCTAGTAGATATATTAATGATTCCAAATTTCATATTTGTATTTGACTCAAGGTACAACTAGCTTGCAAAGTATCAAATTTTAATTTCAAGTTGATAAACCAAATATGAAATGAATCCAAGCATCATTTGATATCGTCGCAAGAGAGACGAATGTAAATAATATTGTGACGAATTAGCTATACTATCGACAAAAAAGTTCGTCGATAGTATAGCTAATTCGTCGCAAGAATGTGTTTTTGATTGGTGTTACATGGTTTTCAAGGAGTGTAGGGCTTATAATATGGTGCAATGTAGTGTAGTCTATATGAACAATCTCTATGCCAAACCTCAAAATGGATAGTACCATATCTTGTTCATAAGACAAATATTATTTGTATGTTTCCTTTGTGGTGGCTCAAGCCCTTAGTACACATGATGCATGACAATGAAATGTAACAATTTGACTATTGAATGATAGTGTTATGTCATCCATGGTTAAGGAAATAACATAAGGTTCTTAGGTCCTATTTGAATCTTCTTAGAATTGAGATTCGTTACATAGTCCTTGAAAAAATACAAAAGACTTATGTAGCAGATATTTGGTCTTTGTGTGGGAAATTTTATGCCATTAGTATGTTTTGTACAAAAATAATGGATCTTGGTGACTACATCATGGTCAAGGAACGAGGAACGAGGAACAAGGAATAAGGAACAAGGAACGAAGAACAAGGAACAAGGAACGAGGAACAAGGAACAAGGAAAAAGGAACAAGGAACAAGGAACAAGGAATGAGGAACAAGGAACAAGGACCAAGGAAAATAAATTGTACTAGGAATAGACATGGGAAATAGTGACCTGTGAATGGGGCCAACGTTGAAATTTTTTCAAACTGTTTATGTATGCACTCAATTTTTTCATGGATAGACTATTTGTATTCCTTAATGATATGGGAGGGTTTCTGGGCTCAAATTTGACTCACACACCCACTTTCTTCCATCATAAATTCATCATGTAAACCATAAACCCTATTTTTTTTTCAAATTACACAAATTGGTTGACACAAGTTTTAAGTTTTCCTCAGTCTTTCTTCATTTTTCTTTCAGGTTCTACATTAATGTATATACAATGTATCCATGTCATAGTTGTGATGAAAAATCCCTCTTTTTCATTGATTTCTTAATCAATGCCATAAAAACACTGCCTTACAGTACTAGATGCAGGGACGTATGTAATGTCAAACGAATTTTACAAGGAACAAGGAGCATAAATTGTACTAGGACTAGACACCGACAACAATGACCTGTGAATGGGGCCAAGGTTGAAATTTTTTCAAACTATTTTTGTATGCACTGAAATTTGACATGGATAGACTATTCACATGCCTTAATGATATGGGAGAATTTTTGGACTCAAATTTGACTCACACACCCACTTTCTTCCATCATCAATTCATCATGTAAACCATAAACCCTAATTTTCTTTCAAAGTACACAATTTGGTTGACGCAAGTTTTAAGTTTTCCTCAGTATTTCTTCATTTTCTTTCAGGTTCTACATTAATGTATATAAAATGTATCTTTGTCATAGTTGTGATGAAAAATACCTCTTTTTTGTTGATTTCTTAATCAACACCATAAAAATACTAGAGGCAGACAACAATGACATGTGAATGGGGCCAACGTTTAAATTTTTTCAAACTGTTTATGTATGCATTGAAATATGACATGGATAGACTATTCACATGAATTAACGATATGGGAGGGTTTATGGACTCAAATTTCACTCACACACCAACTTTCTTCCATCATCGTATGATCATGTAAACCGTAAACCCTATTTTTCATATGTTCTAGTAGATATGTTAATGATTCGAAATTTCATATTTGTATTTGACTCAAGGTACATCTAGCTTGCAAATTATCAAATTTTAATTTCAAGTTGATAAATCAAATATGAAATGAATCCAAGCATCATTTGATATCGCCGCAAGAGAGATGAATGTAAATAATCTTGTGACGAATTAGCTATACTATCGACGAAAAAAGTTCGTCGATAGTATAGCTAATTTGTCACAATAATGTGTCTTTGAATGGTGTTATATGGTTTGCAAGGAGTGTAGAGATTATAAATTTTTTCAATGTAGTGTATTCTATATGAACAATCTCTATGCCAAACCTCAAAATGGATAGTACCATATCTTTTTCATAAGACAAATATTATTTGTATGCTTCCTTTGTGGTGGCTCAAGCCCTCAATACACATGATGCATGATAATGAAATGTAACAATTTGACTATTGAATGATATTTTTATGTCACCCATGGTTAAGGAAAGAACACAAGGTTCTTAGGTCCTATTTGAATCTTCTTAGAATTGAGATTCGTTATACAGTCCTTGAAAAAAGACAAAAGACTTATGTAGCGGATATTTGGTCTTTGTGTGGGACATTTTATGCTATTAGTATGTTTTGTACAAAAATAATGGATATTGGGGACTACACCATGGTCAAGGAATGAGGAAAAAGGAACAAGGAACAAGGAACTAGGGACAAGGAACAAGGAACAAGGAACGAGGAACAAGGAACAAGGAACAAAATTTTTACTAGGACTAGACACAGGAAACAATGACTTGTGAATGGGGCCAACATTGAAATTTTTTCAAACTGTTTAAGTATGCACTAAAATTTGTCATGGATAGACTATTCACATGCATTAAATATATGGGAGGGTTTATGGGCTCAAATTTGACTCACACACCCACTTTCTTCCATCATCAATTCATCATGTAAACCATAAAACCTAATTTTCTTTCAAAGTACACAAATTGGTTGACACAAGTTTTAAGTTTTCCTCAGTCTTTCTTCATTTTGCTTTCAGGTTATACATTAATGTATATACAATGTATCTATGTCATATTTGTGATGAAAAATCCCTCTTTTTCGCTGATTTCTTAATCAACGCCATAAAAATACTCCCTTGTAGTACTAGATGCGGGGATGTGTGTAATGTCGAACGAATTGTAAAGTCAAATATATTATCTTTTCTCTTCTTTTTTTGAAGGAATATTGATTCTTGAACATTTATCTACATATCGTTCTTATTGAAAAATAATATTGATCTCTAAATTTCAAAGAAGTGCTTCAAAGTGGTTTCAATCTTCTACAACTGATTTTAAGATTTCTTTAAAACAAGTTAAATTATCAATAAAACAACTTTCCTTGTTTCCAATATTGTCTTCATTGTTGTTTGTAGTGACCAATGCAAACTTACTTCCATAAATCA
>JZKD02S2398599.1:275302-295409 GCA_000966675.3 Picea glauca
CTATCATTTCGAAGAAGAAGAAGAGGTTTTCTCCCTTTATGGGTTTCCTCGTGAAAAACTGTCTCTGTGTGTACTTCATGTGTGACTGATGGTTTTTACTTTTACTGTTCATATGCTGTACATTGTTGATGACCACATGAAGAAAGATTAATGATGGTTTAATAAGTATAAAATTGTTTAAGCTTATATACAACTGATTCACCCCCCCCTCTCAGTTGTTTTAGTATTTTCAACACCTTTGACTCTCCAGTCAGCGAACTGATGATCTTTCCCCACATGTCCTGCCTGATGATGGACGGTCCTCCTTTTTCTGGGATTTTATACGCCCACTTCTCCTTGTACTTTAGAGAGCGTGCAGGTTTTGCTTGATCCAACGATGGTTGGAACCGTGCTTGGATCAAACACCTGAGATCTATCCTCCTCTTCAGCACGCTCTTCTTGTCTAAATTCAGATCTAACGGCCCTCATTCTGTCGGGAATTTTGGATGGGATCCAACGATCAGTAGTGCTTCTCAAAATTTACGGGACTTCATCATGCCTGATCAATAGTTTAGATCAATCCTCGATTTGACGATTGAGGATTGTTGCGTTTAGACAATTGTTGAATTGCTGGTCTTCCTGAATATCACTGCGCTGTTGATCATCGTTGTTGTACTCAAGCCATCATCACTGATGTACTTGCCATCAATGACAATCTTACGCTGCCTGTAAAACATACCAAACATCCTCTGCACTATCTCTTCTGATCTTATCGAGGTTTCTCTGCAGCTTCTTCCCAAAATACTTCTGGTGCCCGTCTATTACATTCTTCCTGTACTCATGCCATCTTCATTGCTGTACTTTCCATCAATGACAAGCATATGTTGCCTGTTAAACATTTTCCAACAACATGTGGGTTCATAATTAAAAACCCCCATTTATGAATGAATTACGTGATAAGATATTGGTCAACAAGGTGAATCCCCCATGATCCTTATGAGTATTCAAGATGTGTATGGTGGTCTCTATAATCATAAAAGTTTACTATGTTAGAAATGATGACATTTGATTCAATGTTGTATAGGTGTACTAAGTGAACTAAGACATTTGCATGGTATTTTTAAAATTTGGGTCATTTTTCTTTCATTTATCCGGATAATTAACTCATACTTTTTGTCATTAGCAGTACTACACACATAGTAATCTATCAAGAAATTATTTCTTTGCTTAAAACCTCTTGCTCCTTCCCATATCTAGTTTTCATCAAAGTTTAAATTCTTGCATTTCATTTTCCTCTTGCATGGTTTAAAGAGTCGAGTCAAAACACCATCAGTTTCATGACCACTCCTTTGAGTAACAACAAGCTAAAATCAAGCACTAATTAAAATTTATCTAGCAACATTTCTAGGGCTCTTCAAACCCATCTTAGCTTAGGTGTTGAGCTTTGGAATAGGATTGTGAGAATGAATTTCCAAATATGCTAAAAAAACATAAAGCCTTGAGTTAGGGAGTGAAATCTAGTTTCTATATCACTGACTTTGGGAAGACCTTCTAACACAAGGGTCAATCATGAGGTCGCATTGGGGCCCTTAGAGTAATCAACCCTGCTTTGTTGGTCTTGGTGTCGATTTTTGACTTGCCCCCCTCTACTTTGGTATAGTAGGTGGTACCATAGAGGCCATAATATTTTAGGCTTCCTACACAAGGTGACAACACAGGGAAGGTGGTGTTGTACCTGGGATCGACATTGGCTAGACTCACTCAGACTCCTTGGAGGGTTTCCCACTGCTCGGTGAGGTAAATTGCACTAGGGTGTTAGTTCTTTAAGTAGGTTGCCAATGTAACTTTTCCACCCACTGAAACTTATCCCCTTCACGCATCGATTCTGCGATGTTGGATTCCATCACTAACTAGCGCTTCTTTGTGAGAAGGTTTGTTTGCATACTTGACTCTTAGATTAATTAGCGTGTGTTGTTTTTTCTCCTTAGTTGGCCTTAGGATTGATTTTGTGTCTAATGGCATCAGTTCTAGGTTAATTCCTCATTTGATCAATACACAATATGGATACCATTAAAATAAAAGGGAATAAAGAAGTAACAAATAGCTCATACCTAAATTACGTCTTATAATTTTCCAACATTGTTCCTTACACTTAGTGTAACAAACACAAAATGGAATGGTTTACACAAGGTCAATGGATAATGTTATTGGAAAATTCAAAATATTATCATAAACGTACATATCACATATTTTTACAGGCACCATAGATTCACAATCTTTCATGAAGAGGTCCGGGAGAAATGCCTCCATGAAAAATTGTCCACATCATAATTGTCCATGTCCTTGATGGAAATATATAAAATTCCCTTGAAGATATTTTAGTCCTTGTCCTGCTTAAAAAGGATGATCCCATTCTGGAAGTGGTCAAATACTACTTTTATCCCCCCTCTATCTGGTAAATGATACTTATACTATCCTTCCCCTACAATAGGGAGTGTTGTGTCCCTTTTCTTGAAAATAAGCGAGGTTCCTCTTCTTTCTCCCAACATTCTCCCAACCTCTTGGACATGAATACATGCAGCCTTAAAAATAACGTTTAGGGAAACTAGAATCCAATCATGAACATGTTCAACATTCCACCCTCTTGCATCCATGGTATATGACCACGTACTCATCCAAGTATGGGAGGAAAAGGTGGGAATATACAACCATTTGGTTTGCCTCCAAGGTGTTGAGATAGAGTTCTCTCAAGGCCTTGATATACTGTGAGTTCCTCACATTCAACTCACTAAACCTCCCTCTTAGCTTGAAACTCACCTCTCTTCCAAACAAGAGGGAAGCCCCTCCACCTAGATCAATAGTTGTTTCCCTTGATATGATCCTCTCCCGGACTCTTCAACATATCCCCCTTTTGATGGAACATATATCTTTCTTTCTTTATTTCAAGTGGTTTCTCCACTCACTATATTTGTCTCTAGGATTAGTAGGTGCATGGATTCTGACAATGATTAGTAGGTGCATAGATTTTGACATCCTCCCCACTTATGTTCAATGTTTCCCCAACAACATCCTCATAAATTCTACATGTCTCTGTCAACTAACTACTATACTACACAAACTCTCCATAGTGGTTTCTCCATCAATCCGAGTCTCGGTTTTCGTTTTATGCCCAGTTGCAAGTCACATCCCAAACCATTTCGAGGACTCTTGGCCAATTCCCCCTCAGGGCATAAAAGACTAACAGAGAAACATTTATGAGTTTTGTGAGATGCTGCAAGCTTGTATAGGCATGGAATAGGTGACCAAATTATCCATCTTCTTCCGAGGGACGATTTCATAAATTGGCTCCCTTAATCCAAATGCTAGATTGCTTCAAACTGAGAAAAACACTAGTTCTCGAAATCAATGAGTAAAACAACCTCTGAGGCATGGAACCTGAGAGTGAGGGGTGGTATAGCTGAAATCCTATCCCAGTAATCCATCGAAGTCAATGGTTCCCTGAGTCTCGGTTTTTGTTTTATACCTAGTTGCAAGTCACATCCCAAACCATTTTAGGGACTCTTGGCCAATTCCTCCTCAGGGCATAAAAACCTAACAGAGAAACATTTTTTAGTTTCATGAGATGCTGCAAGCTTGTTTAGGCATGGAATATGTGACCACATTGTCCATCTTCAACCAAGGCACGGTTTCATAAATTGGATCCTTTAATCCAAATGTTGCATTGCTTCAAATTGAGCAAAACACTAGTTCTCAAAACCGTTGAGTACTGCAAATTATGAGGCATGGCTCCCGGGAGTGAGGGATAATCTAGATGAAATATTATCCCAAAAATCCATCGGAGTCAATGGTTCCTTAATCTGAGTCTCGATATTCTCTATATGCCCAGTTGCAAGTCGCATCCCAAACCATTTCGGGGACTCTTGGCCAATTCCTCCTCATGGCATAAAAACCTAATTGAGCAACATTTTTGAGTTCCATGAGATGTTGCATGCTTTTTTAGGCATGGACTAGGTGACCACATTTTCCATCCGCTCTTGAGGCATGGTTTCGTAAATTGGACCCCTTAATCCAAATGTTGCATTTCTTCTTAATGAGCAAAGCACTAGTTATCAAAATCGATGAAAAAAACAACTTGCGAGGGGTTGGAACCGGGAGTGAGGGGTTCTCTAGATAAAATACTATGCTAGGAATCCAAGAGAGATGATGGTTCCTCAATTTGAGTCTCATTTTTTGTTTTATGCCCAGTTGCAAGTCGCATCCCAAACCATTTCAGGGACTCTTGACAATTCCTCCTTAGGGCATAAAAGCCTAACATAGCAACATTTTTGAGTTCCATGAGATTTTTCATGCTTTTTTAGGCATGGAATAGGTGACCACATTGTCCATCCTCTCCCAAGGCATGGTTTCATAAATTGGACCCCTAATTCCAAATGTTGCATTGCTTCTTACTGAGCAAAACACTAGTTATCTAAATTGATGAAAAAAACAACTTCCAAGGGGTTGGAACCAGGAGTGAGGGGTGATCTAGCTAAAATAATATGCCAGGAATACAACAGAGATGACGATTACTAAATTCAATTATTGGTTTTCATTTAATTCCCATTTGCAAGTCGCATCCCAAACCATTTCAAGTCTCTTCGCCAATTCCCCCTCAGGGCATAAAAGACTAATGGAGCAACATTTTTGAGTTCCGTGAGATGCTTCAAGATTGCTTAGGCATGGAATAGGTTACCAAATTATCCATCCTCTCCTGATGCATGGTTTCATAAATTGGACCCCTTAATCCAAATGTTGCATTGCTTCAAACTGAGCAAAACACTAGTTCTCGAAATCAATGATTAAAGAAACTTCTGAGGCATGGCACCTGGGAGTGAGGGGTGCTCTAGATGAAATCATATCTTAGTAATCCATCAGATTCATAGTTTCCTTAAACCAAGTCTCGATATTCGTTATATGCCCAGTTGCAAGTCGCATCCCAAACCATTTCGGGGACTCTTGGCCAATTCCTCCTCAGGGCATAAAAACCTAACAGAGAATTTTTTTTGAGTTCCATGAGATGCTGCAAGATTGTTTAGGCATGGACTAGGTGACTATATTTTCTATCCACTCCCGAGGCACGGTTTCATAAATTGGACCCCTTAATCCAAATGTTGGTTTGCTTCAAACTGAGAAAAACACTAGTTCTCGAAATCAATGAGTAAAGCAACTTATGAGGCATGGCACCCAGGAGTGAGGGGTGCTCTAGCTGAAATCCTATCCTGGTAATCCATAAGATTCAATGGTTCCTCAATTCGAGTCTTGATTTTTGTTTTATGCCCAGTTGCAAGTCGCATCCCAAACCATTTCGAGGACTCTTGGCCAATTCCTCCTCAGGGCATAAAAGCCTAACAGAGCAACATGTTTGAGTTCCATGAGATGATGCATGCTTGTTTAGGCATGGAATAGGTGACCACATTGTCCATCTACTCCCGAGGCATGGTTTCATAAATTGGACCCCTAAATCCAAATGTTGCATTTCTTCTTACTGAGCAAAGCACTAGTTATCGAAATCGATGAAAACAACAACTTCCGAGGGGTTGGAACCGAGAGTGAGGGGTTATCTAGCTAAAATCCTATGCCAGGAATCCAACAGAAATGACGGTTCCTTAATCTGAGTTTTGGTTTTCATTTTATGCCCAGTTTCAAGTTGCATCCCAAACCATTTCGGGGACTCTTGGCCAATTCCCCCTCAGGGCATAAAATACTAACGGAGCAA
Organism: Picea glauca; assembly: GCA_000966675.3. Lineage (NCBI taxonomy): Eukaryota > Viridiplantae > Streptophyta > Pinopsida > Pinales > Pinaceae > Picea > Picea glauca. The sequence continues at coordinate 281,037 of JZKD02S2398599.1, forward strand.
CATTTTTGAGTTCCGTGAGATGCTACAAGCTTGTTTAGGCATGGAATAGGTGACAAAATTATCCATCTAGTCTCAGGGCATGGTTTCGTAATTTGGACCCCTTAATCCAAATGTTGCATTGCTTCAAACTGAGCAAAACACTATTTCTCAAAATCAATGTTTAAAGAAAATTATGTGGCATGGCACCTAGGAGTGAGGGGTGATCTAGATGAAATCCTATCCCAATAATCCATCAGAGTTGACGATTTCTTAATCTGAGTCTCAATATTTGTTATATTCCCAGTTGCAAGTCACATCCCAAACCATTTCAGGGATTCTTGGCCAATTCCTCCTCAGGGCATAAAAACCTAACGGAGCAACATTTTTTAGTTCTGTAAGATACTGCAAGATTGTTTAGGAATGGACTAGGTGAATTTATTTTCCATCCTCTCCCGAGGCATGGTTTCATAAATTGGACCCCTTAATCCAAATGTTGGTTTGCTTCAAAATGAGCAAAACACTAGTTCTCGAAATCAATGAGTAAAGTAACTTCCGAGGCATGGCACCCGGGAGTGAGGGGTGCTCTAGCTAAAATCCTATCCTAGTAATCCATTGGAGTCGACGGTTCCTCAATTCGAGTCTTGGTTTTCATTTTATGCCCAGTTTCAAGTCGCATCCCAAACCATTTCAGGGACTCTTGGCCAATTCCTCCTTAGGACATAAAATCCTAACGGAGCAACATTTTTGAGTTCCATGAGATGGTGCATGCTTGTTTAGACATGGACTAGGTGACCACATTGTCCATTCACTCCCGAGGCATGGTTTCGTAAATTGGACCCCTAAATCCAAATGTTGCATTGCTTCTTACTGAGAAAAGCACTAGTTATCGAAATCAATGAAAAAAACAACTTTCGAGGGGTTGGAACCAGGAGTGAGGGGTGCTATAGCTAAAATCCTATGCCATGAATCTAACAGAGATGATGGTTCTTCAATTCGAGTCTTGGTTTTTGTTTTATTCCCAGTTGCAAGTCGCATCCCAAACCATTTCGAGGACTCTTGGCCAATTCCCCCTCAGGGCATAAAAGACTAACGTAGCAACATTTTTGAGTTCCATGAGATGTTGCAAGCTTGTTTAGGCATGGAATAGGTGACCAAATTATCCATCCACTCTTGAGGCATGGTTTCGTAAATTGGACCCCTTAATCCAAATGTTGCATTGCTTCAAACTGAGCAAAACACTAGTTCTCAAAATCAATGATTAAAGCAACTTTTGAGACATGGCACCCGGGAGTGAGGGGTGCTCTAGATGAAATCATATCCCATTAATCCATCAGATTCTACAGTTCCTTAATCTAAGTCTTGATATTCGTTATATGCCCAGTTGCAAGTCGCATCCCAAACCATTTTGGGGACTCTTGGCCAATTCCTCCTCAGGGCATAAAAACCTAACAGAGCAACATTTTTGAGTTCTGTGAGATGATGCAAGAGTTTTTGGGCATGAAATAGATGACTATATTTTCCATCCACTCCTAAGGCAAGGTTTCATAAATTGGACCCCTTAATCCAAATGTTGGCTTGCTTCAAACTGAGCAAAACACTAGTTCTCAAAATCAATGAGTAAAGAAACTTCCAAGGCATGGAACCCATGAGTGAGGGGTGATCTAGCTTAAATACTATCCCAGTAATCCATCAGAGTCGATGGTTCCTCAATCCAAGTCTCGGTTTTCATTTTATGCCCAGTTGCAAGTCTCATCCCAAACCATTTCAGGGACTCTTGGCCAATTCCTCCTCAGGGCATAAAAGCCTAACAGAGCGACATTTTTGAGTTCCATGAGATGTTGCATGCTTTTTTAGGCATATAATAGGTGACCACATTGTCCATCCTCTCCTGAGGCATGGTTTCATAAATTTGACCCCTAAATCCAAATGTTGCATTGCTTCTTACTGAGCAAAGCACTAGTTATCAAAATCGATGAAAAAAACAAATTTCGAGGGGTTGGAATAGGGAGTGAGGGGTGGTCTAGCTAAAATCCTATGTCATGAATTCAATAGAGATGACGGTTCCTCAATCCAAGTCTCAGTTTTCTTTTTATGCCCAGTTTCAAGTCGTATCCCAAACCATTTCGGGGACTCTTGGCCAATTCCCCCTCAGGGAATAAAAGACTAACGGAGCAACATTTTTTATTTTTGTGAGATGTTGCAAGCTTGTTTAGGCATGGAATAGGTGACCAAATTATCCATCCACTCCTGAGGCATGGTTTCATAAATTGGACTCCTTAATCCAAATGCTGCATTGTTTCAATCTGAGCAAAACACTAGTTCTTGAAATCAATGAGTAAAGAAACTTATGAGGCATGGCACCCAAGAGTGAGGGGTGGTATAGCTGAAATCCTATCCCAGTAATCCATCGAAGTCGACAGTTCCTCAATCCGAGTCTCGGTTTTCGTTTTATGCCTAGTTGCAAGTCACATCCCAAACCATTTCAGGGACTCTTGGCCAATTCCTCCTTAGGGCATAAAAACTAACTGAATTCTACATGTCTCTGTCAACTAACTACTATATCTTACTGCCTTGAAAAAAGACTGCACCAATTTCAACTGCACATTGAGTTTAACAACCACTACTTCCTACATAAAAATGCGGGTTGCACTATTGTTAACCATTGCCATAACTAACTTATTCTTCAACTTGGATTGAACAAAACTAATATTTGTATAGTTCTACTCTTGGCTTGAACAAAACTAATATTTGTATAGTTTTACTCTTGTCTTGAAAAAAACTAATATTTGTATAGTTCTACTCTTGGATTTCCTTAGACATATTGCCAACTAAAGCACCCAAGATTTGCAACACACCAACTGATGGTTGGATTTCTTACTCCATAGCATTGACCCTAATCTTCAATGGACATTTCTTATCATAATTCTAATTTGCACAAATCCAACAAACAACAATCTTACTACTATTTTTTTCTTAGATCCATATGATAAACTTATCATGCCCTTAGTGTTATCACATTAATATGTCCAAAATCAAGAGGGATATCACATTACATTAGGTGGTTGACCACTATTCCATAGTGTGAAATCTAACCATGGTGCATATTGCTTGCATGGATAAGTGAGTCGAATTAAGGTGCACCCACCTAGAGATTCATACCCTTCACTAAGTTGGGAATCCATTGCATGCATGAGTGCCCCTAGTAATATTGGTAATTGCACCTTATTCTAATTGTGCATCCAAAACTAAAGATATAAAATTTTTATTTAGAACTTTGAATATAGAAAAAAAATTTCATAAATTGGAACTAGGATGATGATGGACTACTCACTAACAACACGTGCACATGCAACTGAAGGTACAACCAAACAAGTACCTGTCAAATATTTCTTCATCGAGTGAGGAAATCTTAGGACAAATAGAGGGAAATGCGACTGCATCTAGTAGATATGATAAACAAACAAGGACCAGAGGTGAAAAAGTGAGAAGAAAAATTTGTAGACGCATGGAATTTTTTTCTTTCCGAAGGAGGATCATTCTCTTATGATGATGAGAGCATAGGATACATAGAGGTTACACTCAAGTATAAGCATCTGGTGAAACAATGGGTACCTAAGGAACTACCTCCTATAGATGTTGACTTCATTGTCAACAATAGGACACATCGCATTGCACCATCCTCCCTGCATGGCCTGGGGCTATTTTCCATGGATGGAATAATTGTAAAATATAATACAGTAACTGAATTGATGGACTATGTCAGACCGTGTTACAATTATAACAATTGGATTTGGTTGGTCCAGTACATGCGAAGTATGCGAAGATATGCACTCACCACAAATTATATACAACTAATAAAGAAGGATAAAAATAAGGGAGCGACTATCTATATTAGTGGAAGGCCTAAAGCTTCTGACAATATCGTAGGGTTTATAAACAACACATGACCCGAGACAACAAACAAGCAATCGAATTGCATATATGAGGGACGTGAAGAGAATCGGGTAGTCCTGTGCGCAATAAAAAAGATAGCTCTCGGGGAAGATTTATTAGTGGATTACCATTTGAATCGAATAGAAACATCGACTAATAATGTGAGGGTACTTATGCAACACCTCTTTAAGAAACCTCTACTTATTGAATTATATTTTTTTATTATCTTTAACATTGTTTTAAATATTTCACTACGGTCCCAATTTTATAATAATGTGGGAGCTTGAACGTTGAGGTTGATTTTATTTGGGTGGAAATCAGTTTTTTTGTTATCGTTAACAATTTTTTAAACATTTGGGGGTTCTAATTATATTATAATGTGGTAGTATGATCATGGAAAAGGGCCAGCCGCAGAACATGTAAATGATTATCAATTTCCACTTTCAATTTACGTGAATTTTATTATTTTCTTATATAATTTGATTGAAATAACATTTTTTTTATTGAAATTATATGTAGTCTTGTTGGACCTTGGTTATGGAAGTAAGCAAAGAACAAGGAAGAAAAGGAAGAATGCAAACTTCACGGAAGACATAGTGACTGTTACCGGGTCGAAGTGAGCAAAAGAGCAGAAGAGACAGAGAGAAGTAAAAGGAAGAAAGTCATTGGATGAGGAGGTCGAGGATGACAGATCAATAAGAAAGAAGGATCGTGGACAACTCAACAAGAGGAAAAATCCACCATTAGATTCTTTGGAGCACCGTGCAAGAAGGAAGGAAAGGCAGGCTGGCGAAGCCCTAAAAACGTGGGTCAAGTTGACCTAGGGTTTTAGACACCTAGGGTTTTGGTATCTAGGGTTTTGACACCTAGGTTTCGGCTTAAGGATGCCGGTGAGTGATTGTAATGTATAAATAGAGGTCAAGAGGACCTGGGATGTCTTGTTGTCATTGTTGTTAATATTGTTGGTGTTTTGATTGGTGTTGTGCGATCAAGTGAGTAACATCGTGGGAGAGAGAAGAGTTGAGTACGAGAGCCTTCTGTATTGTAATATCTTCAGCTGGGTGCAAAGATCAAACCTACAACTGGGTGCACAGGGAGGGAGGAGATAGAGAGAAGAAGAAAGAAGATCTGCTAGCTAAGAGCACAGACAATAACTGTATGCTTCATCTTAATACATTATAAAGCACAGTTCTGTGGACGTAACCCTAAAGAGAGGGTGAACCACATATATTTTGTGTTGTGTGTGATTGGTGCTATGTTCTTGTGATTTGATATATTTCTATTTCATTACTGTGTTAGATCTGATAGATAATTGTGTGGAATAGATCTAAGCTGATAAGTGATATATGCATGATGTACCATCTAGTATTAGATCCACTTGATATTCCTTTTGGTTGTAGACATCTCTTTCCTGCAACCCCCCCATAGATACTTCAGGTGAGAAAGCATCTGCTTCACAGGTGTAGCAGGGCGAGTAGCTAGGGCTTGTTGGTGCGCTCTTGGAGTTGAAACTTGGGTCTGCCCCTATGCCAACAAATGGTTCCGTTGCCAGGACATGAATCTTATTGAGGGAATGTCAAGGTGGTTTCCATCAAAGACATAAATTCAAAAGTGGATAGAGGATCAAGAAAAGGACTTCGTTGAAGCCTAGAATAAGAACCCTAATATTAGTACAGAGGATTGGTTGGAGAGATATATCTTTACTGATATACATGAGATTTTCTTTGGAGGAATCCATTAGGAGCTATATGAGTGGTTAGCCAGGTTAGAAGATACCCAGTTTGAGATCAAATCTAGACCTCCTGTGGTTTGGACGTCGACGCTAATCAATAAGGTCAAGAGAGTCGATAACGTTGTGTCACGAGCAGTAGATCACTGGTTTGATAGCACCATTGGAGGCTACATCACCGAGTTTGTTGTTGACAGAGTAGATTCATATAGCCAAGCCGAGAGATATTTATTCAAGGGATCCAGAGGAAAAATTTTACATTTTCTGAAGCTGAGGATCAAGATGCTATTGCATGAGAAGAACATCTTGAAGATACAATAGATTGGTTGGATCTGGAATATCTAATGTTCAGGAATTAAGACAGTGACAATGACACATAATCTGGACATACACGCAGTGGGAGAGTGTTCAAAGAAGTTCATCTTGCGAACTTATTCAAGAAGAACTACGGGGACAAGGATTTATATAGTGGAGAAGAGGCAGACCTGACGGACAGAGAGTATTCAGAACCTGCTAGGAGATAGGAAGGGAAAGATGAAGAACCTCATCGAGACGAGCCAAAAACTTCAGGAACTACACAGACTATTGAAGTAAGTACTATTAATCCCTCTGAACATCACTAAGAAATCAAAATAGTCAGAGTCACCAGAGTCCTCAGAGTACTATTACTAGTAGTCTGCCACATACTCATACCGAAAACCTAGGAAGATCTACGACGGATGAGATGAGGCTCCCTATCTTTAGGGGAGATGGGTCTGAAGACCTTGATCAATATTGGTTCCTATGTGAAGCCATATGTAATATTAAGAATGTCATTGATGAAGTTGTTAAAAGAACCCAGTTTAGTACTACCCTAAGAGATCGTGCACTGAGCTGGTACATGAAGCTTGTACAAGGAATTTCACAACCTAAGCTGCTGAATCAGATCAAGAATGCGTTGATTGCAAAATTCAAGAAACCCAAATCAGATTCATAATGTATCAAATAGATAAAAGAGATCAAGCAGAAGGTAGCCTAATCCATGTGGGAATTCAACCAGATATTTAAGACCCTAACAGGTCGACTGACTTTTGAGATCCTAGATGAGCAGAACAAAGAGTGATTCATTGCTTCCCTTTTACCACACATTAGATTTCCTCTGATGCAATAGAATATTTCTTTGCAGGCTGAAGCATTGGAGATCACCATGAAGTTAGAATCAACCCCTATGGGAGAATCCAACTCAAGTATGAGTCAGATCTTGAGTTAACTAACTAGTTTGTCTCTGCAGGTCGAAGATATGAAGAAAGACAAGGGAAAATATAAAAGAGAAGACATATGGTGTGTCAGATACAGATTAGAAGGACATGACAAGGAGAACTGCCCCCTATTTCATGAATACTTGGCCTCTGGAGCTCTGATCCCTTTGAAGCAAGTCACCTTACCCTGGTGCGATGTATGCCGAAATAGACATCCCCCTAGTGAATGTTATTACATGCAAAAATATGTTCAGACACCCACAAATTTGTATTGCACGTTATGTAAGTCCGTGGGACATGATGATAGGGATTGTAGGGCTTACGATATCATGCATGAAAGGTCAAGAGACATATACAAAATTCAAGGCGAAGTACAACAAGAAGGAAACATTACATAGTACAACTTCCCTGGGAGAGGAAACTTCAATCCTCGCGGTGGATTCAAAGGATGAGGATGAGGAGGAGGTATGGGTTGAGGCCAAGGACAAATAATATGTTATAACTGCACACAACCAAGACACCTAGCAAGGGACTGTCATAACCCTTGTGCCACTTGTAGCTATTGCAGCTCCTTCGAGCATGTTATCGAGGAATGCCCAACATTGTTGTCTAAGCTTCAGGAAAGACGAGGATCTCAACAGAACCTGCAAGTTCAACTGATATACGTTGAACCTCGCAGAGAAGACCCTAGAGTCATTGTTATCACTAGAGGAGGCACTGTTACAGTAGAAGACAGACTGATCCAAGGAAAGACTACATAAGACTCAGGAATCAGGAAAGATGCAGAGAAGACCCAAACTTTTGATTCAAATAAATAAAGACATATATTTGAGGAGGCAAGAAAAGAGTTCAAAGAAGATCAAGGCTCTTCATCAAAGACACGACCATAAGTAAGGGAATATGGAATGCCTCTGGAATTCGATCAGTCTACCTCACCAAGAGAAGGAAAATAGGTAAGAAAGCTCATGGAATTTCTATATACTTGTATTAAGTTGATTCAGGATGAGAGCATTGTACAAGAACTACAAAATTTAATCAGAAAGTATGAGCTAGGAAAGATAGACCCCTTACTGAATAGGGAAGTACACCAAATCGCTAAAAAGAGAAGGACAAATAAGGTATTACACTTGAATGCTCAAATAGGAGAATATGATATAGACTATGTGGTCCTTGACTTAGGGTCGGAGGTCAATGCCACGACGAAGCAAACTTGGTCACTAATGGGAAAACCAAAGTTGATCTATTCCCCTATCAGGCTCAGGATGGCTAATCAACAAGTTTTTAGCCCCTTTGGACGATTGGAACATGTCCCTGTGGACATCGATGGAGTAAGAACGTTTTCGGATTTTGAGGTAATTGAGATAGTTGATGATAATTGTACTTACCCTGCACTGTTAGGAACTGATTGGGATTTCAATAATTCCACTGTGGTTGATTTAAAGAAAATACATATGACATTTGAAAGATATGGCCTTAGGGTCATTGCACCCTTAGATCTAGATGAATTTCAACGATACACAGAGCCCATCAGAGAGGAAGACTGCACATATGAATTGGAAAACATATACAAATTAACAACCAGACAACAGGATTACATTAATCCTATGGCCGATGGAAACCTAAGTTGGAAAAGTGACAATGCATGTTCATCAGACTCAGAACAAGCACTGGAGAACTGGCAGAATAAAATGTATGAAGTATCTACAAGAAGATGTGTTAGATTAACTAGAGAAGTTTATTGGATCGACACAATAGTAAGTAACTTACCCACCTTTGATGGTCTGAATCCTTTATAAACCTTCTTGTTGGACTTTGAAGAAAGTGTTCAAATGCAACAAATATTGTTGGCAATGGATAAGGCCTTGAAAGCCACACCAACAAGATGGTGGGGGACACACAAAAACAACATTACAGGATGGGTACAATGTTGTACCTTGATGACAACGCGGTTCTCAGCACAAGTAGAAGGCTGCGAAGTTCGCTACACAGGTCGAAGATTCCCAAAGGACCATGTGTGAAGTTGCGAAGTAGCCTGGAGCAACATTCCTCAAGAGAAGTGGGTGCACAAATTCATTAACACGTTGGACATGACACTTATCAACTGGTAGCTTCAAGCATAGCTACACCTCATCACTACAGATTGGGAAGGTATGACTCAGAATTTTGTAACCACCTTCTTATTTGAAAGTAAATATCCTTCAGTAGATCAAACACTGCAGATTGTAAGAAAAAAATTATTTGAGGAGGCATCTAACCTCCCTTTGGACCAAGAAGAGGACGAATGGACTGCGCCTCTTCAGAAACTGCAAGGATGTTACAACATCAATGCTGATGAAGACGATGATCCAAGAAAGGTGAACATCACAGAAACAGAAGGCCAAATAGATGTGGAAGGACCATGAGTTGAGTTACCATTCATTGGACAACCAATCAAGATTAAGAAGGTCAATATTGGAACAGAACAGACAACGAAGCTTGCAAACGTTGGAGAATATTGGGATGTTGCCACTATTGACAAGATAACAAAATTATTGAATGAATATCAGGACTTGTTTCCAACCAAGTTCACTCATATGAAGGACATTAAAGGGCCTATGGGAGATATGAGGATACCTTTGAAACTAGATGCAATACCAGTCAAACAGAGACCCTATAGATTAAACCCTAAATATAAGGAGAAAGTGAAGATTGAGCTCAACAAAATGCTGGAAGTAGGAATTATAGAACTTGTGGAAGAATCAGAATGGATTATCCCTATGATGGTGCAATAAAAGAATATGAGAGAGATCAAGATCTATGCAGATATCAGGAAGCTGAATGATGCATGTTTGCATGACCCCTTCCCTATGCCATTCATTGACGAAGTGTTATATAATGTGGGAGGCCAGGAAGTATATTCTTTTACAGATAGATTTTCAGGATACCATCAGATCCGGATTGCCAAGGAAGATCGCCACAAGACCACATTTGCAATAGAATGGGGGTCCTATCAGTATATAGTGATGCCATTTGTATTGAATAATTCCCCAGCCATCTTTTCCAGGGTGGTGGTTGAAGCATTCAAGGATTTTCTGCATAAATTTCTAGAAGCATATTTTGATGATTGGACTGTTTTTAGTTTATTGAAAAATCATATTGAATGTCTAAGACTAATGTTGGACAAATGCAGGTAGTGTCAAATTTCCTTGAATATGAAGAAATGCATCTTATTCTCACCATTTGGAGTGTTTTTAGGTCATATTGTATGCAAGCAGGGATTGCTGGTCGATCCATCTAAAATTTCCATTATAGTTGATCTACCCGCTCCTACTTTAGTCAAACATATGCGCACTGTGCTGGGACACACCGGATATTATAGGAAGTTCATTAAAGGATATGCCCAGATTACAACACCCATGGAGAATCTTTTGAAGAAAGACTGTTAGTTTAGTTGGACAAAAGAGTGCGAGTAGAGCTTCGACACATTGAAACAGAAAATGGTTACTGCGCCTATTCTAGTTTTTCCAGATTGGAGCAAGGAGTTTCATGTGCATGTCGATGTGTGTTCTATTTATTTAGGAGCAGTGTTAGCACAAACTTAGGAAGAATATATTGACCATCAGTTATCCTTTTCCAACAGGAAGCTATCAACTGATGAGATCAATTACACCACTACCGAGCGAGAGGGGTTATCCATGGTGTATGCATTGCAGAAATCTCACCACTACTTGTTGGGGGGACACTTTAAAATGTTTACTGATCACTCTACGCTAAAATACCTATTCAACAAGCCAATTTTGGGGGGGATAATATGCATATGGCTTCTTCTATTTCAAGAATATGACTTTGAGATCATAGTAAAGTCAAGAAGAATGAACAAAGGTCCTGACCACTTGTCGAGGTTGGAACATGGAGAAGAGCCCACTAGTTTGGAGGATACACTACTAGATGCATATTTGCTGGCCATTCGAAAGATTGATGACCACTTCGAAGAAATAGTCCAGTTCCTGTCAACAGAAATGGCACCTAGTGAGTATACAGTTCCCCAGAAGAAACAACTAGTAGTGCGCGCTGCAGACTTTTCACTTATACCTGGACAACTCTACAAGATGGGACCTGATGAGATATTGAGAAGATGTGTTATGGAGGTAGAGCGACCATTGATCCTTGCAAAATCTCATGAAGGCATCACAGGAGGACATTATGCAGGGAAAGCAACCACGCAGAAAGTGCTTAGAGCTGGCCTTACACAGAGATGCTAAAGACTATTACAGAGCCTACAATGTATGCCAAAGAGTTGGGAAACCATCCAGAAGAGATGAAATGCCATTAACACCACAGTTGAACCTACATGCATTTGAGAAATGGGCCATCGACTTCGTGGGACCTATAAACCCACCAGGAAAGCGCACAGGAGCAAGGTACATAATTACAACAACAAAGTACATGACCAGATGGGCTAAAGCAAGATCAGTTAAGGACTGTAGTGAAACTACAGATGCATGCTTCATATTTGATGACATCATATCCAGGTTTGGAAGTCCAAAGACCCTTATGAGTGATCAAGGTACACATTTCATAAATAAAAAAATTGAAGCCCTGACTGAGGAATTTGCAGTCCACCATCAGAAAAGCACGCCTTACCATCCACAAGCGAATGGGATAGTGGAAGCATTCAATAAGGTATTGGAGACAACGTTGACAAAGATTTGCAGTGTGAATAGGGATGAGTGGGATTTAAGAGTACCTGTAATACTTTGGGCCTATAGAACCACTTGCAAGAAGCTAACAATACAAACCCCTTTTAAGTTAGTCTATGGTCTCGAAGTTGTTGTCCCAATGGAATACCTGGTACCAAGCCTAAGAATTGTTGCCTTTACAGACATGGATGACACTGGTGTTGTTCGAGAGAGGCTTGCGCAGTTGCTTGAACTTGAGGAAGACAAGTTTATTGTAGGATTCCATCAACATGTGCAAAAGGAAAGAGAAAAGGCCTATCATGACAGGCACATAAAGAAGAAGGCATTTAAACAAGGTGATCTAGTACTGGTATATGACAATAAGTTCATAAAACATTATGGGAAGTTCAGAATGCATTGGCCTGGCCCATATGAAATCGCCTATGTTACAAAAGGAGGAGATGCATAGTTGAAGACTTTGAAGGGAGAATGGAAGGAAGGATTAGTGAATGAGAGCTGATTGAAATTATATTATGACAACCTGTTGCCCCACAGTTCTAAGTAAAAGCATAAGGAAAAGGGTCTAGGTACTAGGTGCAGTTGAAAATGGGTACCAGACACAGAAAAGATAGTCTGCATAAGGAAGGAAGGAGACAGAGTATAGAGCAGAAAGCAAAGGTTGCAATGCATAGTATGAAGTTGAAGTAAAACAGAAATATCAGATCTGAAGTTCCTAGGGACGAGTCATAGGTGAGTGTTGGGGGCCTGTTGGCCCTTGGTTATGGAAGTAAGTGAAGAACAAGGAAGAAAAGGCATAATGTGAACTTCACAGAAGACATAGTGGCTGTTACTGGGTCGAAGTGAGAAAAAGATCAGAAAAGATAGAGCAAAGTAAAAGGAAGCAAGTCGTTGGATGCAGAGATTGAGGATGACAGATCAGTAAGAAAGAAGGATTGTGGACAACTCAGCAAGAGAAAAAATTCACCATTAGATGTGTTGGAGCACCGTGCAAGAAGGAAGGAAAGACAGGCTGGCGAAGCCCTGAAAATGTGGGTCAAGTTGACCTAGGGTTTTAGACACCTAGGGTTTTGGTATCTATGGTTTTGACACCTAGGTTTCGGCCTAAGGATGTTGGTGAGTGATTGTAATGTATAAATAGAGTTCAAGAGGACTTGGGATGGGTTGTTGTCATTGTTGTTACTATTGTTGGTGTTTTGATTTTTGTTGTGAAATCAAGTGAGTAACATTGTGGGAGAGAGAAGTGTTGAGTACGAGAGCCTTCTGTATTGCAAGATCTTCAGCTGGGTGAAAAGATCAACCCTACAGCTGGGTGCATAGGGAGGGAGGAGATAGAGAGAAGAAGAAAGAAAATCTACTAGCTAAGAGGTCAACTAAGAATTGTATGCTTCATCTTAATACATTATAAAGCACAATTATGTGGACGTAGCCCTAGATTGATTCTTTATTCTTGTCATTTGATATATTGCTATTGCATTACTGTGTTAGATTTGATAGATAATTGTGTGGAATAGATCCAAGTTGATAAGTGATATATGAATGTTGTACTGTCTAGTATTAGATCCACTTGATATTCCCCTTGGTTGTAGACATCTTTGTCCTGCAACCCCCCCATAGCTGCTTTGGGTGAGACTGCATCTTCTTCGCAGGTGTAGCCAAAAGGGCGAGTAGTTAGGGCTTGTTGGTGCAGTCTTGGAGTTGAACCCTGGGTCTGCCCCTATGCCAACAAGTCTACAGGCCATGTTGATCATGATTCTGCTGATGAGGAGGGGTTGTATTCATCCCCTGATCCAATGGTATTAATAAATAAAAAATTCATTAAAGCGAACAATGAACTTGCTAGCTTATTAGATCGTCCAGATCAAACTCCCGACGTCCTAGCAAAGATCAATCTCCTTATGTCACAACTTAACACATATAAGGTAATGACTATAATTTAATGTTTTTTTTTCTAATGTACTCATATGTTCAATTATGAAACTTTGTTCTTTAAATTTTACATTATCTCATGAAAAACCATTTTCTTTTTTATAAAGAGATTTTTGGAGACTGTTCAGCCCAGTCTTGGTAGTAGTGGCGCTACAGAGATGCTACCGAGTCTTGATGCAGGCGGTCATACAATTGCTAGAATACTATTTACTTCTCCATCTTCCACACCTAATTTAGATAGGAGCCATGACACACACCTCCAGACATCCACACATTTGTCAGAGTCTAGATATGGTGGCAGAGATGAGTCTGTTGATGTGGTTGACATGGTTTCATTTCCCAGAGCTAGACGTGTGATAAGCACGAGGACCCTTCCGCGCACATTTTTGGTTGACAATAATGGACTTCCATTAAAACAATCAAGACTCCCAGGTAGTTTTAATTCACATTTTAATTGTTTAATGTTGTCCATCTCATACACAAATCATCTAGATTATTAATTTCAAATTAATGATCATATATTTTTGTGTGTAGGAAACGACCATTTTTATAGGCACCTAGAGAGAAAGACCTGGTTGATTTTTGGGGAAACCTTACGCATGAGGTGGAATTTCCAGAATTCCAACCTAAAAAAGGAACTTATGGATTATCTTGAAGGCCTCTTTGGAGTATACACGTTCAATAAAAAAACGGTCACCTCTGCAGCAAGCGGATATTTAAAATATACGCAGGATATTTATAGACGAAGCTTGTCATGAAATCCTAGGTATGAGCTTCCTCCCTCAATTCCAGAGAGGGAGTGGAAGGCAATCATTGATGATGCAAAAGAGAAGATTTTGAAAAAATCAAGAGAACAAATAACTGGTACACCAAGGTAAATTACAATATT
>JZKD02S2398599.1:357634-378948 GCA_000966675.3 Picea glauca
TTCTAAAATCTCTTAAACCACTTTGACTACTTTGACCTTTTGGGGCTTCTAGATGACATATGAGGGTCCTCCAACTTCGTAAGGCCATAACTCTCAAACCGTGAGGAGTTATTTGGAATTCCACATACCACCAGAAATGGAATGACATGTAATATCCATATAGAATAGTATTACCTAAAAATATATCAAAACTCATACCGGTATCCTTCAAACAAACTTGGTTCCATTACCCAAACTTGGTTTCTCCAACTTCTCATGGCCATAACTCTCTAACCGTGAGGAGTTATGTGATGTTCCACATACCACCGGAAATGGAATGACAAGAAATTTCCATATAGGATAGTTTCACTGATGAATTCACTAGCGTTCATCTCATTATTCCACAAATAAGCATGGGTTCTTGTAATGTCCCCGAGCCGTCATCCCACTGGCCTGGCAAACGCTACTGCGCGGAACAACATCATTCTCATAATTAATTAATAACATGCATTTAAGTCATATTAAACACATTTAACTCAGAGTAAGCATAGGATTACTGCTAACATAAATAATCCCTGGCATTGACAATAATTCATATGCACAATAGAATACATGATACATATAAGCATCATAGGCATGGAAAGCATAATATTAAGCATAAGTTGATACTTATCTTTGAAACTGTGGTAATTCCACCAATCACGTGTAGGCCTTCCATGAACCTCCCAGCTTTAGACCACGATACTCATCATGTTCAGTAGTGGGTCACCCCCGAGCTGGGACTAAGCTCCACCCAAGGCAAGGAATCCTAGTCTAGGCTGAGGTTACAGGGAAAACTTCACAAAATAACCGAAAGGATTCTTCCCAGGATGCCTTCTTACGCCCACTACTCACGGACTCTCATTCCCCACATGCCTATTCCGCCCAGGAGTATACACCTTCACAAGCATAGTCCATCAATTCTTCACCTCCCTCTCTGGGTCTCAGCAACAGGGTGGATCAGGAATTCTTAGAGCTCCGTAGCTAGTGTTGGACTCTCTCTGGAAGAATACCACTTCCCAGCAGACTCCTTCACCTGGAAATAACTTCTCACAGGCCTGAAAAACTGCTTCTTCAACTAAAGGCCTTAAAACCTAGTTCTTCAGCCCCTTCTGACTCAATTCCCACACGGTGAGGATACCACAACAACAATAGAAATTCGGTTAACTCATGGTGACAGCAGCAACAAGAATTTGGGTATGGACATCCAAAAATGACAACAGTCCACACTAAGACACAACACGATTCAGACATTTACAGGGTGCTCGGACTTCATAGGAGACATGGCTCAGTCCATGAGTTTGCCACTAGTTTCAGGGTGTGTGACAAGGAATCAACGCAGAGGTCGATCGCAGAGCTAAACAGAAGTCACGAAGGATGGGGAATGGCAAGCGAATCAGGTGGAGAATGGAAAAATGCAAGAGCAAACAATTTTCCCGTGAGGTTTTTCTTCACGGTGCGCGGGTAAGAAAATGTAGATGCAGAGGCAAAATGGGTTTAGACAGGCATCACGGTGAACTCAGGCGGAGGATGACAGAATGACCGAACCCCCCCCCCCCATGGCTGACTTCTGCAGTTTTTAAACTACATGTGCCTGGGTCGACACATGTCACCCATGAAGTTGCATGCACTCCATCAGCATGCATTCATCTCCAGGAACTTAGGACAAAACACATATTTCACATGGCTTTTGGAATAATATTAAAATATTATTCTCAAGGACTTAAGCCCCTAGGCTCAACACTTAGCCTCTCTTTCCAACCTTCCAGCCCCCAATCCCTTACCTACTCTATGGAAGCTTAGTCCCCCATCACTCATTCATCGTGGTCGGTCTGCATGCAGCGGTGTTTATATTTTTTTTATTAATGTTCTGCATGATTACATATACAAAAGCAGGCTCCCGGCCTTAACACTTAGGCTCTCCAGCCTAATAACACATAAGCCCATCAGCTTATATAAACTTGTCTCACCCGCCTATAAAACATAATTACAATTCATAATGCAAGATTTATACTTCATAGACATGATTTACAACAGGGCTCAGCCTTGGGGACATTATAATCCCCTCCCCTTATTTTTGCACTGTCCTCAATGCAACTTTACACTGCATCTGCAAGCTTTTCAAAATTTTAAAAAAGATGTGGGTACTCTGCCCACATAACATATTCATGCTCCCATGTCACATCCTCAGGACCGTACCAGGTCCACTGGACCTTTACAAGCCCTATAGCTCGATTCTGGAGCTGTTTGTTTTTCCTGTCCAATATGCGCACAGGATGCACTTGCAGGACACCTTCTTGTTCCACCTGAAACACATTCCAATCGATAACATGATTAGCATCTGGTATATATTTCTTAAGCAATGAAACATGAAACACATTATGCACAATCATGGATGCAGGTAATGCAAGCATATATGCAACTGGACCAGTCCTTTCCAGGATTTCAAATGGCCCACAAAATCTGGTTTCCAACTTGGTGCAACTTCCCAGCTTCAGGGAACTCCTGTTAGCTTTCACTTTTAGGAAAACATGATCACCCACTTTGAACTCTCTATGGGTTCTATTCTTATCAGCATAGCTTTTCTTCCTGTCCTGGGCAGCTTTCAAATTCTGCTTAATTTTTATCATTTGGTCTTCCATCTCCTTGAGCAACTCTGGCCCAACTACTGCTCTATCAACTGGATTATCCCAGCTCATTGGAGTATTGCACTTTCTTCCATAAAGTGCTTCAAATGGGATCATCTTCAACGATGTATGATACCCATTGTTGTAGGCGAATTCTACCAAGTGCAGGTAGTCTTCCCATCTTGATGGTTTGTCCATCACATACATTCTCAATATGTCTTCTATTACTCTGTTCACCCTCTTTGTCTGTCCATCAGACTCAGGATGATAAGTTGTACTAAAGTTCAGATTCATTCTGAATCCTTTGAAAAATCCTTTTCAGAAATTTGAGGTGAATTTCGGGTCTCTGTCGGACACAATCCTTTTAGGAATTCCATGCAATCGTGCCACTTCCTTCACGAAAATATCAACAACATCTGCTGCCTTGTGAGTAGTTTTCAGTGGAATAAAATGGGCAGCTTTTGTAAGCTTTTCCACCACCACCATGATCGAATCATGTAACTTGGTTGTTCTGGGCAATCCCGTAATAAAATCCATCATTACTACTTCCCACTTCCACTTAGGAATGGGTAAAGTTTGCAGCAACCCTATTGGGTGCCTATGCTCAGCTTTAACTTTCTGACACTCCATACATCTGGCGATGTATTCAACGATCTCTCTCTTCATACCCGGCCAAAAGTAATGGCTCTTGACCACTGCTACTATTTTCTGATATCCAGGGTGCCCTACATAAGGCACATTATGCATCTCCTGCAAAATCATATGTTTCAAGAACTGGGCATTGGGTACAAAATTTTTGTTCTTATACAGAAGTATTCCATCTATTTCCAATTTATAAATTTCCATCTTCTGTGGCATCTTACCCTGTTGTATCTTGGCTACCGATTCTTTGTACTGCAGATCTACATTTGCAGCCTCCAGAATTATGCTTTTAATATCTGTCTAATACATGCTAATGGTTGTAGCATGTAATTCATGCACCCTCCTGCTGAGTGCATCAACCACTTTATTCTCCTTTCCTTTGATATGCTTGATCTCAAAGTCGTATTCACACAGAAATTCTAGCCACCTACTTTGTCTAGCATTTAAGGTTGGATGATCAAACAAATATTTCAGACCGTTATGGTCTGTTCTCAATTCAAATCTCCTTCCCATGAGGTAATGTCTCCATTTCCTCAGAGCGTGAACGATTGCTGCCAAATCCAAATCGTGAGTGGCATAATTCTTTTCATGCTCTTTCAACTTCCTGGATTCATAACAGATTACAAATCCATTCTGATTGAGAACTCCTCCCAACCCTTCTTTACATGCATATGTGCACACCACCAAATCCACATTTGGATCTGCAATCCTCAAGATTGGAGCGTTGGTTAACAACTGCTTCAATCACTGGAAACTTTTCTCACACTCTTCAATCCACTGAAACTTTTTCTCCTTCCTTTGCAAGGAAGTGATAGGGTGAGCTATCTTTGAGAACCCTGCGATAAACCTTCTGTAATAGCCCACTAGACCCATAAAGGATATAAATTCTTCCACATTCCTTGGTGCTGACCGTTCTCTGATGGCCTCAACCTTCTCAGGATCCACAAAGATCCCTTCTTCTGAAATAATGTGCCCCAAGTAATGGATCTACCTTTGATAAAATGAGCATTTTCTCAACTTGGCATACAACTGGTGTTCTCTCAACACTTGCAGCACCATCCTCAGGTGTTGTTCATGCTCTTCCTCTGACTTGGAATACACTAAAATGTCATCCAGGAAGACGATGACAAACTTGTCTAGATAGTCCCTGAATAATCCATTCATCAAGCTCATAAAAACAATGGGTGCATTTGACAGTCCAAATGGAACCACTGTGAACTCGTAATGACCATACCTTGTTCTAAAAGAGGTCTTGTTGATGTCTTCATCCTTTATTCTTACCTGGTGATATCCTGATCTGAGATCTATCTTCGAAAATATTTTCGCACCTTTCAACTGATCGAAAAGATCGTCGATCCTCGGCAGAGTATACTTGTTCTTGACAACTACTTTGTTCAACTGTCTAAAATCAATGCACAACCTCAATGTCCCATCCTTGTTCTTCATGAACAGGACTGGGGCACCCCAAGGTGACACACTTGGGCGAATTTACCCCTTCTTTAGAAGCTCTTCAAGCTGCAATTGCAACTCTTTCAGCTCTGACGTACTCATTCTATAAGGAGCTTTCGACACTGGAGCTGCTCCAGGCATCAAATTTATAGAGAAATCGATATCTCTCTTCGGAGGTAGTCTGGGTACCTCCTGAAATAAGTCTTCAAACCCTGTTAGTATCGCATGGTCTCCAATATTTGAGACTTCATTTCTGGATGCTTCCTCCACACGGGCTGCAAACAATTGACAACCTTTTATGTAGCACTTTTTCAACTGCATTGCTGAGATTTCTCTAATAACCACAGCTCTGGGAATTCCTTGGACTATTTTTTGATTCCCCTCCTCATCCAAGCATGTAAATTCCTTGTTATGGCAGTCCAGGAGGGCATGGTGCTGGTCCAACCAATCCATCCCAATTAAACAGTCATAAGAGCCTAAAGGCAGAATATTCAATTCAGCCTTCGTGCTCAATCCCTTCATGTCCACCGGGCAGGACTTAACCAACTCAATGACTTTCCTCTTGGTTCTTGTAGCCAACTGCACTAACCAAGAATTTTCATGTTTGCTTCTTGATAAATGCAAAATTTCCACCACCCTAGGATCTACATAACTATGGCTAGCCCCTAAATCAATTAAAATAACAAATGGTTGGTTGTTAATCATATCTTCCACTTCAATCATGTGCAAATGAAATTTAGCTTGCTTGTTTTCCAGGGCCACATAGATCCTTGGCATTCTACTACCCATGTACTCCACTGTTTCATCTTGTTGAACATTATGGACAACTCTTGCTTTGCCATTTTTATGGGGACAATCTTTGTACTTGTGGTTCTCTTTACAACCCCAACACTGAATGGGCGTCTGTCTCGGCATTTGTTCCCCCACTTCAACCATTCTCATCTCTCTAAACGATGGATTTCCTTGAGGACTATTTCTAAAAAAGGGAGGTTTGTTTCCCTTATGCCTCTGTTCTTTCTTAAACTTCTTCTGGTCAAACCAAGCCTCCCGAAAGGTAGGCTTTTCTCTTTGTTGTTCATATAAGCATTTCGCTCTTCTGATTGTTTCTTCCATAGTCTTAGGAGCATCATACTGAATCGTATCCCCAATAGGAGGCAGTAATCCACTCAGGTACCTCTGAATCTTGATAGACTCATCTTTGATGAACGAAACATACTTCAGTAACTCCAAAAAATTTCGTTCATACTCATCAATGGTCTTATTTTCCAGCTTGAGTTCAAAGAACTCTTTCTTCTTTCTTTCATAACATCTTTTAGTTAAGTATTTCCTCTCGAAATACCCCTTGAATTCTTGCCATGTGATGTCCCTTTCCCGGATGTGATGCACCTGCACAAGTTGATTCCACCACATGGATGCCTTTCCCTTCAGTTGATACATGGAAATCCTTCCCTCTGCATGAGAGGAATAATTATGCAGTTGAAAGTATTTCCTCATACCCAACAACCAAGTTTCAGCATCTTCCTCCTTCTTATGTTCTCCATCGAATGTTGGAGGGTTGATCTTGTTCATTTCCCCTTTCAATTCATCCATCCTAGATCTCCTGTGATTTCTGGTAGGAGATGGGCTTGAACTACTGTGTGCTTCCCTATCGGAATGATTTGGGGAGTGACGACGATGTCTGCTGACACTCCTTGATCTTGTTTTCCTCTCAGGGGTCCTACGACTCTCTGTCTTGCTTGAGTCACTCTCCTTTTTCAATTTCTTTTCTATTCTTTCCAAACTCTTCAACATCCTTAAGTTGAATTGACCCTTCCTATCCTTGACTTTCATGAGCTTTCAGCTATCATCTTGGTGAGCCTGGGCATCTTTCTGCAATCTTTCAATGATTTTCATCACATGCCCTTCCTTATCCAATTCTCTTCCGTGCCCATTGGAGTTCGATCCTTCGACTCCCAAGTTGACATCCCTTACTTCTCTTTCGTTCTCTGAATTGGAGGCAATCAACACCTCTTCCAATTATATACTCGGCGTCGATTCATGGTTGTCCCGACACTCGTTGAACTCTGCACACACAATGTGCAGTCAACCGAAGTTTGTCAGGCCTTAAACCCTTAATAAAACTACAACATTCATAAACCAACACGAATAAGAAAACGTCTTGATTCCACGAATTTTCTGAGCTCTGTTTGGCTTTGCAATTTCCGACCCCAACCCATGTGTCCATGGGCCATGATCAAATGCTAAACTGCTAGGTTCTACAAGGCTCTCCAAACGAAACTTTGGGTTTCAGGATTTCGGGGCTTCGAGGCTTCGGGTTTCAGGGTTTTAGTCTCGGAGGTTCTCGCACTTTCTTCCCTCTCCAACTCCCAACTTCCGAAAATTTGATTTCCTTACCTTTTGGTCCCATAGCACAGTTGTCTCCCACCAAGGTAGTGACACATGGTGTCCTTAAGAAGGTCCACCTCACTCCCAACGATGTCAAGGGCCCCCACTACTTTCACTTTTCATTTCAGAGTTTCGGGCATCAGGAGTTCGTTCATCTACACATCTTGAACTTCCGTTTGCTAAAATTTTGAAATTATGGTCTATTCATCTACTTGATCCAACGGTCAAGTTCCTCTCCTACGATCTACGGTGTAGATCATTTCAAGATTTCGGGGTTTCGGGGTTTCGGCAACCGAGAGTTCACGATGCAGCAACTCCAAATCTCTTGTCACTTCAATCCTCGAATTTCGATACACGAGTTCTTGTACGAGATCCAATGATCCTCGATGATTTGGATCTAATGGTCCAGATCTTTTCAAATTTTTGTGAACTAGGAGTTCACGATGCAACGAATCCAAATCTCTTATTGCTTCAATCCCTGAATTACGATATGGAGACTCATGTATGAGATCAATGGCTGTGAGCCTCCCCTGATCCGATGGTCTAGATCTCTCCTATGCTTACACCTATCAAAGCTCTTCAACCCTAACTTCCTCTCTAGGTGGTTGGATCTGACGGCTCACGATATTTTGGCACTTCTTCCTGGAAGCGCTCCACCATCCGATTCTACTCTTGTTAATCTCTTTCGCGATTCGGGACTTGGAGTGACCAAGAATTTGGCCTACGCTCCAAGTTCATGATCCCTAAATTCACGAAATGATCCAACGGTTCAAACCAACCACGATCAATGACCCACATTTATTCTAGATCCTAGGGTGTCGAGTTTTTCCATCCACTAACCACCTTACAACTTTTGGCTATCTGACGACCCTCATGATTTCGCGAGTTCTCCACAGAGAATTCTGACTGTCCAACTCTGCTTCTCAAGGACTTCTGGCCAATGACTTGGTACCCTCCTTCTGAACCTTCATCTACTTGATCCAACACTTCGGGTGTGGATTTCTCTCTCTCCCTGTGGCCATATACCACACCGATTGCAGTTTTATAATACCGCTACACCTCCTGAGATTTGTAACATGGTCAAGTAGTCCGTTGACACTTAGAAACATTCTGAGGTCTGAAATTAGTCCTCCAGACACAATTTCTTCTCAAAACCTCGGTCCAAAGACCACTTATCCAACCCATCCAGGCTCAGCGTTGAAACTATGCTCTGATACCATACTATAACGTCCCCGGGCCGTCATCCCACTAGCTGGACAAACGCTACTGTGCGAAACAACATCATTCTCATACTTAATTAATAACATGCATTTAAGTCATATTAAACACATTTAACTTAGAGTAAGCACAAGATTACTGCTAACATAAATAATCCCTAGCATTAACAATAATTCATATGCACAACAAAATACATGATACATATAAGCATCACATGCATGCAAAACATAATATTAAGCATAAGTTGATACTTATCTTTGAAACCGTGGTAATTCCACCAACCACATGCAGGCCTTCCACGAACCTCCCAACCTTAAACCACGCTACTCATCATGTTCAGTAGTGGGTCACCTCCGAACTGGGACTAAGCTCCACCCAAGGCAAGGAATCCTTGTCTAGGCTGAGGTTACTGGGAAAACTGTACAGAATAATCGGAAGGATTCTTCCCAAGATGCCTTCTTATGCCCACTACTCACGGACTCTCATTCCCCACATGCCTATTCTGCCCAGGAGTATACACCTTCATAAGCACAGTCCATCAGTGCTTCACCTCTCTCTCTAGGTCTCGACAACAGGCCGGATCAGGAAGTCTTAGAGCTTCGTAGCTGGTCCTGGACTCTCTCTGGAAGAATACCACTTCCCAGCAGACTCCTTCACCTGGAAATAGCTTCTCATAGGCCTGACATATTGCCTCTTCAACTAAGGGCCTTAAAAACTGGTTCTTCGGCCCCTTTCAACTCAATTCCCGCATGGTGAGGATAACCACAAAAACAATAGCAATTCGGTTAACTCACGGTGACAGAAGCAACAGGAATTTGGGTATGGACATCCAAAAACGGCAACAGTCCACACTAAGACACAACACCGTTTAGACATTTACAGGGTGCTCGGACTTCACAGGAGACACGACTTAGTCCACGAGTTTTCCACTAATTTCAGGGTGCGTGACAAGGAATCAATGCATAGGTTGATCGCAGAGCTAAACAAAATTCACGAAGGATGGGGAATGACAAAGAGACTCAGGTGGAGAATGGAAAAAAATGCAAGAGAAAACAATTTTCCTGTGAGGGTTTCCTTCACGGTGCGCGAGTAAGAAAATGCAGATGCAGAGGCAAAATGGGTTCAGATGGGCATCACAGTGAACTCAGGCGGAGGATGACAGAATGACCGAAACTGCCCCCCCATGGCTAACTTATGCAGTTTTTTAACTGCATGTGCCTGGGTCGACACATGTCACCCATGAAGCTGCATGCACTCCATCAGTATGTTTTCCTCTCCAGGAACTTAGGACAAAACATATATTTCACGTGAATTTTGGAATAATATTAAAATATTATTCCCAAGGACTTAAGCCCCTAAGCTCAACACTTAGCATCTCTTTCCAACCTTCCAGCCCCCAATCCCTTACCTACTCTGTGGAAGCTTAGTCCCCCATCACTCATTCATCATGGTCGATCTGCACGCAGCGGTGTTTATATTTTTTTTATTAATGTTCTGCATGATTACATATACAAAAGCAGGCTCCCAACCTTAACACTTAGGCTCTCCGGCCTAATAATACATAAGCCCACCAACTTATATAAAATTGGCTCACCATCCTATAAAACATAATTACAATTCATAATTCAAGCTTTATACTTCATAGACATGATTTACAACAGGGCTCGGCCTTGGGGACATTACATTTCTCTAACCATGCTTCTAGGATAACTCAATCTGCAAAGCCTCTTCCCGTGAGGGATTTCACCATAAGGGGACCACTTTGGAGTTAATCCATTTCTACTTATTATCAACCATGACAAGACAATAATGAGTCATCTTTACATCAAACAAGCTTGGGTCCATTATCCAACCTTTATGCTACGGGGCTTTCTTCAAGGGTTGACACCAATGACAACCAAACTTAATCAACACATTCTTCTTCAGGTATTCAGGCCATTGATCCTTCTCAAGATAAAGGATAGGTTTACATAATTAATGGTCATATGGGTGATGAAAATAATTTGTAATAGAGAGCCCCCCAAAGTATGAAGTTAGAACATAGTGATAGCTGAAATACTTTGTCGATCGTGTGTAGGGAACAAGGAACACGTCAGTCGAAAACCTGCCAACAAACAAGGAAATATAGTACAATAATATATCATCACTGAGGTAGGCATTTCCATACTCAGAATACAAATGACTCAAAGCATAAATGTTGACATGCAAAGACCCATGTTAAGTAAGACAAGTCATGGCCACCAAACATACATTGTGGATCTATGCCAATATGACTCAAATATGAATATAGCCACCAAAAATACACTGTGGATATATGTGTTAAAGACTCAAATTTGAACATAGCCATGAGACACACACTATGTATCTATGCAACAATATAATATGAATATACTCCAACGCAATTGAATCTGTCAAAAAACATTCAGGGTCTTCATCTCCACCACTCTATAGTACGAACCTAACCAGGTGAATACATGTGCTAAAGTCGAACATGGTAGAAACCACTTGATTATCGGTCATTAATGAATACCATTAAAAAGTGCGATGGAAATCACCATTAATGTCAATGACTCCCAAGGTACGCTAGTACAATCCAACGGGTGTGAATTTGTGATTTGAAGTCGAACACTCGGTAGAATATCCCGATCAAGTGTCAATAATGAAAACCCACTGTCGAAAGCAAGGAAACCTGCCATTGAGGCATGCAAGTTCCAAGGTAACAATTAGTTTCTTAGTCTAATTCCTGGATAATGAGTTGATTTTGATAGGAAAATACTCGTCACATGAGGGCCTTAATGTATCCACCATCAATGACACGAAACAAGCAACAATATTTGAAGTAGATCAGAGTAACCAGTGATTTAGGATTGAATCAGGGATGACCGACACAATAGAAGGCTTAAGGACTACAAAAATGAACGACGCAATAGATGGATTTCCGGGTTGAACTTTTCTTTGAACATATTGATGACACGACAACTGTCTTGGAAACACTGACTCAAAAACAGGGATCACAGACCAATTTGTAATCTTATAAAGGAGTATGATCAAGAGACAAGTGGATTTTCCAACCTAGACACAAAGCGAGTGAAAGGGTGTCATGTTCAAAAGTAACTCTTCCATAGAATACAGGTTTAGATAAATTTCTTTTCCAATTCCCCCCCCACCATTTCTGGCGAGTACCACTTTATTTTTACACAAGCTTGAGGAGGATAACATATGCTTGAACTGTAAGCTCATCCTTCAGATGAGTCCTTTGAAGTATTTTTAACGAACCCTAGGAAGGAGTGGTTCGGTCCCATATGAGCCTTTTGATGTTTGTTTTACGATTCCAATGAAAGTAAACTAAGGGGTTTTTCATATTTGGAGAGTCTGAAAAACACTTAAAGGAAACTCCAAAATGTCATTTTTTGTAAAGTAGTCTGATGAGACTGAAAAAGAGATAAACTACTGCTCAACAAACGTTTTCTTCAAATACTTTAACGAGCATGAAAAAAACAAGATCGCTCGACAATCTTTTGATGTTTAGAGAGTTTGAAAATATATTTAAAGGGAACTCCAGAGGGTTCCTTTTTCGTATAACCTTTACGAGTCCAAAAAAGTGATAAAAGTTTACTCGGTTACATTCTTAGGTATTTACGAGAATGATAAAGAACAAAGACTAAGCTCGGGATTATTTTCATTTTTATGCAAGCTTAAAACAAAACAAAACTATGCTTGGGATAGATTTTATTTTTACACAAGCTTAAAAACTAAACAAAACTATGATTGGACCTGGTTTCATTTTTTCACAAGCTTGAACAAGAGGAAACTATGCTTGGACCTGGTTTCATTTTTACACAAGCTTGAACTAGAGGAAACTATGCTTGAGGTAGGTGGTTTCATTTTTACACAATCTTGAACCAGAGAAAACCGTGCTTGAGACCTCCCAATGCATTATCCAGGGATATTTGGCACTTAGCCCCCAGCTTAAGAAGCTAGCGGTTTAACTTCAGCATGAATTCTAGAGGTTGAAAGGACTTCCCCCCAAGCTTTGATTCATCCAACGACATAGGAGGATGAAAAAAAGATTCAAATACTATATGTAACAAAGTACTTGACTCAATTGAAGAGGGAGAAAACTATTTCATTTTTTTAACGAGCTTGACACAGGAACATGAACTATGCTCGAGAATCTAGGTTCAATCCCCATAGCTCTGTTTCATTTTTTAACGAGCTTGACACAGAAACAAGAACTATGCTCACAATTTTTGTTTCATTTTTTAACGAGGTTGCAAAAAAGACACAAAAATTAACCTCGTGACCTTTGTTTCATTTTTTAACGAGGTTTCCACAAAGACACAAAACTATCCTCACTACTGGTTTCATTTTTTAACGAGCTTGAAATTAGAAAACCATGCTCAAAGCTGGTTTCATATTTTAATGAGCTTGAAATTAGAAAACCATACTCAAAGCTGGTTTCATTTGTTGATGAGCGTGAAATTAGTAAACCATGCTCAAAACCTTTGTTTCATTTTTTAACGAGGTTGCCATAGAAACACAAAAACTATCCTCGTAGCTGGTTTCATTTTTCAACGAGCTTGAAATCAGAAAACCATGCTCAAAGATGGTTTCATTTTTTTCTGAGCTTGAAATCAGAAAACCATGCTCAAAACCTCTGTTTCATTTTTTAACGAGGTTTCCACAGAAATGAAAAAACTATCCTCATAGCTGGTTTCATTTTTTAATGAGCTTGAAATCATAAAACCATGCTCAAAACATGTATTTCATTTTTTAACGAGGTTGCCACAGAAACGCAAAAGCTATCCTTGTATCTGGTTTCATTTTTTAACGATCTTGAAATCAGAAAAACATGCTCAAAGATGGATTCATTTTTTAATGAGATTGAAATCAGAAAACCATGCTCAAAACCTATGTTTCATTTTTTAACAAGGTTTCCACATAAACGCAAAAACTATCCTCATAGCTGGTTTCATTTTTTAATGAGCTTGAAATCATAAAACCATGCTCAAAACCTATGTTTCATTTTTTAGCGAGGTTTCCCCAGAAATGAAAAACCCATCCTCGTAGCTGGTTTCATTTTTTAATGAGCTTGACATCAGAAAACCATGCTCAAAGATGGATTCATTTTTTAATGGGATTGAAATAAGAAAACTATGCTCAAAGACTCTTCTTGATCATGGCTTCCAAGAGGAAAATGCTCCGAAAGGGCACCATGTCAAGGGAAAAAACTCAGTCATGGTTTCCAAGAGATCTTCATTTGACAGAAGAAACACACTCTGGAAGGAACACATGTCAAGGGTTGCGGCAAGGGTAAGGAGATCAAGATCCAAAATCCCTATCGAAGAGATCACCATGTCAACTACTAGATATAAGTCATAAGAGACTAAGCTTACAGTGAGAGGCTCATCTTCATCGACAGGTGAAGGCATGGGGGACAACGCCACATAATTGACCTGTGGTGGGGGCGATACCATATGCATATACGAGACGTTTAGGGAGGTCATTGAGTCAATACCAATGAATGAAAGTTGATCAATAGTCACAATTCTTCCATCGTGAGGGAAATATATCACATGAAAAAGAGTGAACATAATATATTTCATGGAATGGACATAATCTCTCCCAAGGAGTAAATCGAAATCCAAGGGATCTTGGACTACCATGACATCAATAAAGACAATTTTTCTTCTCAAAATTATGGGAAACTGAGGAAGGACTCATAAAGGGTGATTGGTTATTCTATTGAAAGCCAACAGATTATGTGTAACTGGCACAAGTTGAGGATAACCCAAATCTTTCCAAGCAATAGAGGACAAAATACTAATGGACACACCTTTGTCTATCAACGTCTGAGGGACGTCTCGACCACAAACCTGTATGGTAACCTTGAAAGGAATGTGAGAGGGAAGAAGAGGTCTAGTTAGTGCACCCCAACAAAAAACTACGACCTCGTTACTTGGAGGGGGTTCCACGGGAGAAGGAGGAATGCCCCCGAGCATGGTAGATTCTATATCAACAAGAAAAACATGAGAAATATCAAGTTTACTCTCTAGCGGGAGATTAGGATCGACCGGTGATGGGATCAAATCGACCACTTGGATTTCATTCGCCAAGGGGAGAATGGGGTCGACGGGTGGAAACGAATCTATTGCTTAGGTTTCACCCTCTAATGGGAGAGTGGGATCAATCGAGGATGGGATCAGATTGACCACTTTATCAACCGGTTCAACTAAGGACGTGACCAGATTGACTACCTGATCAACCAGACTAACCGACAAAGGAGCCAGATTGATCATTCCATCAACTAACGGTGGGTTGAGAGTAATCTTGTGATAAGCAGCTGGAAGTTGAGGTTGGGAAACATTCATGTCTTCCAGTAATTTTGAGGCTTCGTCCATACGAGGGAAAAGGTGAGTTTGATGACTCCCTCCACATAACATACATGGGAACTTGATTCTACTTTTCTTCTTCCCAATGGTATCTTGACTAGTTCACGAGAGATCATCATCATGGTGATCAAAGGATGATGACATGGGTTGGAGAGGGTGTGTAAACCATGCTTCTATAACCTTGGATAGGCCAGGACAATCCTTAATAAGATGACTACCCTTACAAAGCCTGCAAGGGTACTTGGGCTTACGGGTTGTTTGGGTGATCTTGGCATCATCAACACTCCCAACACAATTAACAGTAACTGGTTGTTTTCCAACATGTCTCGCAGTGGTTGGAAGTGTGAACCCTTTCTTATTTTTTATCTTCTTAATCTTCCTTTTATTCTTCTTCTTATTAACCAAGTTACTATCTTCAAAGATTTCACCCGATGAAGAAGATGAAACGAAAGAAGACTTACTGGTGAAGAAGGTGAAGGATCAACATGAGGTTGATGTTCTTGGGGGAAGTGCTTACAACCAAATCACTAGTTGCATTTGGGATTACCTAAGTGGAAAAAAACCATATCGTTAATCCAATTGTGAGACTTGGAAGGCTCAAAGTAGCGATGTGAGGAGGACCAATGTTTCCGTAAGAAGGAAAAACAAAAGGCTCCCTCGGAGTAGGGCTTTCTTCATTGGTTGTTCCGAGAAATGACACCATAAAAAAAAATCCAACCTAGAGTCTGCTAGGGAAAATAAGAAACACACGCCAAAAAATATAGGAAGCAAACAAACAAACAAAACCTTCTCACAATGATCGCACTAGTTGGTGATGAAATCCAATGTCGTGAGAACAATATAAGAAGGGGATGAGATAGAGCGGGTGGAAAATTTACGTTGACTACGCCACACTGTGTCAAAAGGTAGGGTGCGTCGATCCTAGATCGTCGCACTGTTTCTCAAAGTAGGGTGTGACGATCAAAGGAAAAATGGAAAAAATAAAAAGCAAGAAAGTTTTTCCAGTGAAATTAAATAGTTAGAGAGTCAATCTGGATCTCCGAGTGACTCAGAAAATAGAACCCAAGCAATCAAAGAAAGAAATCAAGACAAAATAGGAAAATAATTTGTCCCTAGTATGGTCGCCAATTTTGTTATCGGACAAATCAGTAAGTGTAGACACAAACAAATCTCCCTCGTTTCACCCTGAAACTAGAACAAAACAAGACATAATATAAAACTTTCCCTAAGTTTTAACTATCAAGCATACTAACTAACAAGAGATAAATGACATACCTTTTAAATGGCGTTTGTCCTCACTAGTGTCATCCCCGCTCCATTCCAAGGCTTATGGGATGTTGGACTTGTAAAAAATACATAATCCAACGAAGTGAAAGAAACAATGTATACTCAACAAAACCTATGTATGTGATCAAGGAGTCATACAATAAAATAAGACCAATTTTATGGGAAAGAAATATATCACTGTATTAAAGATATGAAAAGGATAATACAACCAGTGCCTTGATGTTGTAAGGTCTCTTCCAACAATTCCTTGCTTTCCACACACTTCTTGCTCCACAGATTTTGAGACCAACAATATATCTTAACAAAGCAAATCCCAAAGCTACAAAAGTTACTCAAGCTCACACCAAAAGCTAGCCAACTCAATCCAAAAGATCCAAAAGCTAACTTTCCCCATGAGAACACCCCTCCTTTTATAAGCTGAAAATCATAGTGTGAGGAGGTTAGGATGATCTCATGAGATCAGGGATGCGACTCAGATCCAAACCGATCGGAGGCCACCTCACCCTCGAAGCTTCTATTCTAGAACTTTCAAGAAATTCCTCTTTTTCCTTCGTACGAAAATTGTCACACCCTTAACACTAAGAAAATTGTGACAACATCACAAGCCACTGTGGTGAAACCTGCAACGATCCTAAATCATCGCACCCTTAACACTAAGCAAGGTGCGACAATCCATTTTTCTAAGGTTTTTGACAAAGGAAAAGTATAATTCCATCTCTCTAGGAAAATGTATCTTCATTCTTATTCAGGGATTCAGGCCATTGATCCTTCTCAAGACAAAGGATAGGTTTACATCATTACTGACCATATGGGTGATGAAAATAATGTGTAACATTGTATCCACCTTCCGGTTGGAGCTAGAGAACTTGGGGGTTGTAGCCTCCTTCTGGTTGGAGCTAGAGAATTCAGGGAGTTGTAGCTTCGTTTCAGTTGGAGCTTGTAAATAAGGGGTTGTAGCCTCTTTCTAGTTGTAGCTGGAGAATTTGGAAGTTGGTGCTTCCTATGAATGAATTCTTGATATATATAAGAAATCATTCTGTGGTTTTCTGCCATTTGGGTTTCCACGTAAATACTGGTGTATTGTGTATTTGATGTGATTTTGTTGATGTGATGTTGCTTATGATTATATGCTCATGATATATTGAATGAAATCATAGATGATAAGTTGCTGAACATTGTTGTTAAAGTGAAAGAATATATATTGTGGTTAAAAGTGGTATAAGGTGCTCATACTAATTCACCCCCCGCCCCCCTCAGTATTCAAACATCAATCCTCAGTGAGCTTCAACTCATCCTAGCACCACCCTGCCACCCTATATTTAGTTTAAAAAAAAAAACATTTCTTACAGAAATGGACCTTTCTCCTCAATTCAAAACAACAATCTGATGTGTCTCTAGTTCAGTTCCTTTGAATACTTATAGGAACATTTTCTTCTCCTCTCGTGCACACATTGCTCGAACATAACACATCCCTATTTATAATTTTTTTTTCCTTAGTTACCCTTCATGTATGTGGACACATATCAGTTATATTGTGGTAAAACTTGACCAGATCAAATTCATGTTAGTAACACTTATGTCTAAATAAAGTATGTGGATGCATGAAAGTTATATTGTGGACATATCTTGACTAGATCAGAGTCTTGTTAGTTACAATTATGTCTAAAAAAGAAATTTTCTTATCTAGTTACAGCTGGACATTCTTTGACTAAATCAAATGGACCAAAACTTCCTACGAATGAGCTCCAACTCATCTCTAGCAAGAAAACTTAGCCTTACTAGAGGATCTCTTAAAAACTGACACAACAATTCACATTATGGTCTACAGAGAACCCACTACGTAGATAGAATAGGTTTGCAAGACTTAAGTCACAAGTATTCATCCTATCACACTTTCCCTGTAGTACGCTCACCCAGTTGCCCCATCAGACTGTGAGTGCATCTTGGTGACTTGTTCACTTGACTGTTGAACTCCCACTTGTTATATTGCAGTATACTCAATCACTTGTCACACTAGCTTCATCTCATCACACTCCATTGCACCATTAGTCTCACTAACTCGAAGCCCCCTGTAGTTGTTTCCCATCCTTCATCATGCTACAGTACCAACATTCGTCGATCCACAGGGAATCTGTCATAGTACCATTTTTCTCTGTCATAGTTCACTTTTGAACTACGTCGTAGGTCATCCCCTTGTTCTGGATCTTCTATACCATTGATCCTTTCATATTTCGATCCTTCTGCATGATTTTTTTCATCATTTCATGACTTCCTCTATCTATGCACCATATTTTTTCCCATATCTTCTCCGTCGTTGATCCTTTCATTCTTCGATCCTTCTACGCACTTCTATTTTCATGTTTTCATGACTTCCTTTGTGTATTATTGCGTTATAACTAACCATGTCCATGATCATTTTGAAATCAATGACAACATATGCACAACAAGATGTACCTTCATAGGTACCCTTGCCTACACCCCCCATCTCCGTGTCCTCCACTTGCTTTCCTGTAATTCCTAGGACTACGTCTTTAAACGACTAAGGTTCTCCCAGTCCTCTGTCTTCAGGGGGAATAGAGGGCCCAGGTATGCCTGACCCATCCAATCCTGCCACCTCCATTCATATGATCCTTTACCTATCTTCCTCTTCGAACTCCAAATCTCAAAAAACCCTAATTTGAATCGCCTGGTTCACTAACCAACTTCCCCTGCCATCTCTCTGTTCCTACATGAATCTCTTTGATTTGAAAAGTGTTCCTTTTTCAAGGAAGACAAGTGAGTTTGATTACAAAGAGTTTTTCATATCACAAAGAAACCTTAAATACCAAGTAAGAACAAATTTTATAAGTTACAATCAAATGATCTAAAGCATGAAAATATTTTTTAAATAACCCTTGATGTCAAATTTCTTTCATGGGATTAGATTTTATCATTTTGTCAAAATTTCCAAGGTGTAACATGCCTGATTTTTATCCTTTTCAATTAATTTGCAAGAGACAAGAAGAAAATATGAAAAAAGAGGGTGACCCCCACACCTTTGGTCGTTGAGATTACTAGTATAAGAAAAAATTGCCAGTTGAGACAAATTCTACCTATTCGACAGTCTAGCTAGTTACAAGCCTCTTTGGTAGCTTAGCAAAAGGCATAGACTACCCACACCTTGAATGGTACTATGTAAAAGGTGGTGAAAGGGGTAAGAAGAAGAGGCGAGGGTCTTGTGTGCAAGTCTTCTTAGGACCACTCATCTTTGATATTATCCTCCATCAACTCCTAGAGAATAAAAAAGGCTAGGAAGTGGTGAATGTGTGAAGTAGGCATGAATGATAAGCTCAATGATCTATGGACTGAAAAACTAATACGAGTGAAAAAAAAGTTGTTGACACCCTTAGGTTCTTGAAAAATTTAACTAGACTAGATATTGGGATCCACTAGAGTCCAAGACAACTTATCTAGTAATTTTCTTATACAATCATGCCTTGGAATTAAGTCAACTTAGTCTCTAACACCTAGAACAATGTATTTTAATATAGCTATAAACTTCGAAAAACAAAATAATAGATACAAAAAAAAAAATTGTTCATACTAAAATAAGCTCGAACTAGTCTAGAAAGTGCACCAACCAAGGTAAAAGTAAGGCTGAGTGAAATTACTCGAATTTTAAAATTAAAATCAACTTACTAACAAGTTGCTACAACCATAATAAAATATGTAAGAGGGTTGGAAAATACTTAAAAAAATGAAAGTATTGATTTCCTAAATATTTTGGCATCGTTTCTGGAGCAAATTGAGTGATGGAAATTAAATTTATTAAGGCAATAAGTTCAAGAAAACCCTTTATTTGGTTTTGTTAACCAATTTACTAAGTATTGGGTAGATTGACAAAAGGACAATTCATTAACCATGCAAGTTTTTATAAAATTTTATCTAAGTTAAGATGCAATCAATGCTACCACGTTATTTTTAAGGTCCCCCTTTTAGGCTCACACTTTTTATCTCACAATATGTAATCATCACTTGGAATAAAAAGAGTGAGCTGACATAGGTCACTCAGCTAGAATAGAAAATTCCCCATGCAATTCAGAGAATGAGAGGTTGGTCCCTTCTCATCACTAACATTTTTTGGTTCTTAAAGCCACCTTGATGGAAGAAGGATTCCTGCAAAAAGGAAGAGGTCCAAGATTCCCTTGAGGGATTTTAGTTGGAATTACCTAGGTATAGTAGTATTCCTAACGAGGTTGAGCTAATCAAATTTTAAATTGACAAATAATCAAATAAGAAATTGAATCGACAAATTCTCACTTGTTCGATATTAAGGAGATCAAGATTATAAGGGGCCCTTGAGGGTGATTCCCTGGCTTTGACTCTTTTGACTCTAGAAATTGACAAAACATAACTAAAATAAAGACCAAACCATCCACATGGCAAGATCATGTCTTTCTTTCACAAGCGTGTCTTTTGGTAAACAAAAAATGAAAACTACCTAACATATGTGTGTTTTCTTACTAAATATGAAAGTTTTTGTGAAGTGGGATGAATCCCTACTTTTTGTTTTGTTGCTTTGTGATGTATTTTTCAAGAATTTGTTACTTTTATGTGCAACCCCCTTTAGGGGCGACAAACTAAAAATGAACGATTAACACAAAAAAAAAAATTAGCAGTACCAATTCACCCTTCCTACTAAATTTAACATTAAACACAGTAGCTATGATGGTAGGAAAACCCAACCATCTCTCAGTCACTGGGTTACATGTGTAACATCCCCAATTTTAATTTCCGCAAATTATAATGTAATTGTGTAACTATCATTTAGGCTAGTGAGATAACATGTTTGGGATAAAGAGCCCATATTGAATAATATGGCCATGGGCCAAGTAATGTAATATGTAAACATTGTCAAGAATAATGTTAAATAAAGATAACACCACTACATGTGGACACAAACATAGTAATGGGGGGATAGGTATCCACAAGAGGGGGAAGGGTCTGAGGGTCCAAGGGGGTCCAAGAAGGGAATGATCATGGGTATTAAGCTCAATCCACCTTGTTCTAGAATTACCTTGTGTATGCGCCTTCTATATTTTCCTTTGGAGTGTTTCTAAAGCCAATCATTGAATGCTTATAAGAGGGTCATGTGAGAAGTCACCTCATAAATTATTCTGAGCATGGGGTGTTGGTTGTGGAGCCTGATTATCTTCTTGATTTAGAGGTCTTTTACTTTCATCTATGTTTATACCTCATGAAGTATTTACATTCCAGAAGTATGTACACTCTTCCACGCGGGGGAGTGCAGAGGGGG